>JWHW01008583.1:60828-78075 GCA_000931545.1 Papilio glaucus
TAAAGCGTTGAACTTTATGAAATAGGATATTGACATGTTTGAATCATAGTGTTTCATTTGGGAAATCATATGGAATTTCATTTAACGGGGGTTTACGTTTATTTGTAATATCTACAATAATTCTCAGCTATTTATTGGGATTAATATAGTTAATAAGATGCTGCAGAGTTATTCCACTAACGTTTCCAAGTATTCGATTCTATTTTGTACTGTTTGATTATATTTTATACATAATAACTCGTAAAATTAATATCATTTTAAATTATAAGATAGTTTATAACAATAAAATATATATGGAGGTACTCTGAGCTCTATAGAATCAGCTTTATTGCATCCACCATTGTTTTCACAAAAACCAATACAATAACACAGTTTCGAATTTTACGAGTATAGAAAACAATGGAGTTTCGATATTAATTGTTCGCAACGAATGCGAACGATCGATTCGCTGGCCGCCCGCCAGAAATCCCTTACCATTTGTTACATTCGAACAATAAATTGTTCACGAATATAAACAATAATACTGATAAAGATTTCAAAAATCCAATAAAAGTGATTCAGCTGAATAAAATTCATTACATTTGATTGTATGTTTTGGTCTACGTACACTTTTAAATAACGTATTTTAGAAACATTTCCCCTTCTGAAATAGCCGTTTTTTATTATTTATTTATTTATTTTATAGAAGGTTTTACATGAGTATATTAGCTTCCAAATATGATAAGGGATGCCTATAAAAAGAGTTTTTTTTGTACTAATTAATTCGAAAAATGGAAATTTGTGTACAAGTTGGCTATAAAACAATGATTATTAGACTTTTCTTTCTCAATTACATTTATTATTTTTTATAATTTCATTGTGCTATGCTAGGCTCACAAAAGTAAAATGCCTTTTTTATGTCTCATAAAATATTTTTTTATATAGTACATAAATGTTGATAAATTTTAGTAAATTACAAACACGAACGCAAATGGTAGTGGTTAATGATTTACACACGTTGGTCGCTAGAAGCGATGGCTTCACGTCCGTTGGCAGAATTGGACAGGAATGTGGAGCTGTCCATCACAGCGCGTCACTGCGCACTGCAAACAATTACACCGCCACTGTGCGCTCTTTAAAGCATAGTGATGTGCCACTATCGATAAATAAACTTTAGTAATTGCGGTACATTTGCAATTTTATTTTTTTGAAAATATATTACTCATATTTAATGCTTCATGTATTAAACTTACATTGGAAGCATTAAAATCCATTTAGCAATTTACTAACTATTCAGTTACTTTTAGAATATGAATAATAAAGATTTTCACACCGATTTAGTTTACAAAACATGTTTAAAACGAATCTCAACGAGTTAAACATATTTGAAATCTTACATTACGGTGTATTCGGAAATTTCATTCGTTGTCAAAGTATAGGCACATGGGGTTAGCATTCTTTTTCCTTTTCACTTCATTATCAGCGCAAATAATCTACATTGACAATGTTTGTTTTGGCCTTTCTTTAGAATATTATTAAATTACTCAAAATCTTGGGAATTGTTTACCTTGAAAATTATGTTTTTGAATTTCTATGTTTTAAATATTATAATTTATTTTTCAGGTAACGGGTACATTCCGACATCGAGCTTGCGTGAGATTCTAGCCGCTTTGGACGACCAGCTGACTCCGGACCAGCTCAACGAAATGATAGCCGAAATAGACACTGACGCTTCCGGAACTGTTGACTTTGACGGTATATCGTACATTGTTTTGTTTTTATCCTTGAAATATTACACACTTACAATTTGTGGATCTCTCAGAAAGGCTAATCATTGGGACCTTTACGTAGAAATGCTTCTATTCGAAGCTTAATGATTATCATCAATTAATTTGTTAGTAACAAATGACACTATTCTAATGATTTAATTCTTGATTTCTGTATTTGTTATTTCATTAATCAATTATGTTTCAGAGTTCATGGAAATGATGACTGGTGATTAAAGGGAAAGATCAAAATGGAAAAATGTGAGAATTATTAATAAAAAATAAAGTATCTAGTCATGCAAATACAGATCTATATTAATGATCATTGACGTATTTCATTTTTTTCATTTAGTTTCTCTTCAGCTGAGATCGAAAGCGAAAAAAATTTTGACAGCGTGTCCGTAACACTTCTAATTAGTGCTGACAGTACAAGGTAGCGATCACTTGACAGTAGGTCAGCTGCTTGGTATATTGCCTCCTTATAAAATAGCCATTATGAATAGAAGATTCAGGTAAAACTGGTATATATCTCAAATATTGTCTCCTCATCCTTCATCAATTACATTCAATGAGTATATAAAAGAAGCTATAAAATCTTGTAGCTTTAACAGTTCTGAATTTGTTATTCTAACATATAAAGCTTTCTCTTTCATTTATTTTAACACGTTACCAGAAAGAAAAACGTTTCAGTTATTTTACAAGGATATTACATAGTATCGTATTTTCTCTCTTACACTATTACAACGGACGTGTTTAGGTATGGAACTAGCGCAACGGAAATTTACGAGGCCGAGGATTATAGGAAAATATTTACGAAGCAACCACGTTGCTGGGGTTATGTGGTCGCTTTTGTTTAATTTATGACAGGATCTCGTTGCCATCCCGTATATTCAACACCTTTATGAAAAAGGGGTGAAAGTAGGGATTCTTAGAAGAGAGGTTTGACCTTTATCTTAAGAATAAAATAAATAAATATGCGCTCACGCCCGTAAACCAAAGGGGTAGGCAAATATCATGGATGTGTGCCGCGATCCTGACACACCTCTCTAGCTTCTTCTACATTCATTAATCTACGCATACATACGGCTATGGGTGCTCCTTTTAAGCCACTAATCTGATCGATATACGTTATCCTAGGACGTTCCATCCAACACTGCTCGTGTTGGTAGGGGACTCACTTTTGCAACATACGTTTGTTTCGTTATTCTCTCTTCATTCATCCTTTCAACATTCCCTTATCTTAAGAATTGGTAAGAAATAAATTACTTGCATCGCTGAATCTACTTTTCACCTTGGCTAATTAACATTTAAACGGTCATAAGTTTCATTACTGCGTTCCTATTTACTCAAAAGAAATTACCCAGAACAAGGGAAAAGGAACAAAGCAAGAATGTGAACTTGCAACATCAGAAACAAATGAAAGCCGAGTCTATGAGTCTAATTAAGGTTAGGTTCACTTATAGACCCAAATGGACCTTATTTACCTTACATCTTAAACCATTTAACTAAAACGTCGTGCCTTTTCACTCTACTTGGCAAGACAAAAACAATAAATGTACTTAAAAAAATTCTTGGCTTTTGAAATAACAATTAGCTCTAGGACTCGGATCAAATAGCTAAGTACTAAAACCTAAGTAAGTTAGTAAGTAATATAAAAGCAGGTATATCGTAAATAATAATAATTCTAACGACAAGGAATTTAAAATAAAATACGCTTGGTTAAGCGTATCCCAAAAAAGGTCGCGATAAGGCAATTGAAGTTAAAACGAGTGGAAATTGGATGAAAGGACATCGAATTTCGCGAAACCTGAATAAGCTCGAAGGTAGATTCTTACGATCAAGATAAGAAAAGGGCTGCGTTTGCAAAGTGAACGGTTAATGAGTTTGAATTTTATATTCCGAGGAAATGTTCGCTGATGATATAGTCGATTCTTTTTACCACTTAACTTCAAGCGTAATAATCTTGTGAGTACTTTAATTTCAACTTAATTTATCCTTCGAATAAGTATCTTTGACAGACACTAAAAAGAGTGACAGATATGTCAAACAAATAACTAATTCTTTGTATTTACAAGCTACTAAGAATACAATTATTTAAGACTATCAAAATCTTTCGTAAATAGGTATTAATGTTTTGTTCGTAATTTCAGAACATCTGGGTCTCAATCTATATAGTAATAGCAGTTCATATCTTCCTCTTATACTTCTTTTTTGACAGGGGTAAGTGTGTCGTAGTATACTGGTACAGTTTTAGTAACTTTTTTTGTGGTATACAAAAGAAAATTCTCGTATAGTCTAATAATTCTGTGAGAGCATTACCAAATGTTTATGTTATTTTGATAAGCCCAACGAAATGTATTTAAGTTTTGTACATATATTTGTTGAGTCAATGCAGTAGAGAGGTTTCATTTCTTACCTCAAAACTAGGTTTGTAGGTCACAGGACCGTGTTTCACTAAATTCCCTGATGTCTTCTGTTTGTAAGGCAGCTGTATGCGGGATTACTGTCTCTTGATTTATAAATACGTTTATTTTCCTTACGTTTTTTGTTCTTTAGATATTTCACGTAATAAAATAACAGTCATTGATTATTTAATTGTCAATTTAAGATTAACTTCCGTTCGGCGAAAATATGGCTCGTACAAAAAGTCAACTTTTGTTGTTAAGTGGGACAAAAAATCTTGATTTCATTAAGAGAATAGATTGTAGAATGTAAGTAATTGCTAATTACGTATCAATACACCTGTTGTTAGATGCAAGGTGAAAAGTAAAGAAAGATGAAGATGGGATGAGAAAATTATCTCGCCACCGGCCTCTTTACCCACCAGACAAAGAGCAGAAGTATTGGTACTTCTATTTTACTTCCCTGATCTAGTAGATCCAATAAATGACTCCTTTACCTCAGATATTTCAAATATCTGTGACGATGTAGACAATCTTTAACATGAAACTTCCCAACATTATGAATTATTATAATCTGAAGTTAAGATTACGTTCTATTACTTGTATTAGTCCTCAGTTTTTAACCGAGATTATATATTATGTATGTTGGTGAGGTTATCGACAAACATTACATCCGGTGATGTTTTCTCGCATATGCTAGTGCTATCGGAAATTCCTCGTAAATTAAATATTTGGAAAATAAAGTAAATTGATAAAAACACTAAACTATTTTATTTATATATCATGCAGCATCTAAATGTATGTCGAATGTATAGAATAATGAAAAGTAAGCTTCACGGCCGCATAAACATAAAAGATGATTAGAGTTGATAACAACTTCTGTAAAACATTATTTGGATAAACATAAAAATTGTATAGATCATTATCGAAAAAATATTTAGATATTTAAAGATAGAATTCAAAAGTCTTTACTCAGTTAAAATTACCAAAAGATAATAACAATTGAAATAAAATTTCAATAAATTGCATTTCTATTTACATTTATGAATAAGTTAAATAGAGATGTAATTTTTTTTAAAAAGTGGTGTAAGGTAATGTTGATTTTATTTCATTTTCGTCATGCATAACAGCTGAAAAAAACTATAAAACTGCTTATTTTACCATTACATTTTTTTCCTAACACAATATTCTATCGAACAAGAAAAAAATCATTTTTTTTTAAATGCGTCCTCTTTGATGACAAATTATTTAAAATCTACGATGAGATAACTCGAATGCCGTTTCTTACCTTCTGCTTGTTGTATATTCTAGGGCTGATGATGGTGCGTCTACATCTAAAACAAACTACAATATAAAAACCGCGCATGGCTCATGACAAAACCCTTGGCAATGATTTTTGTGCTTTGTATTTACATTAACTGCAATTTTAGATCCAACAAAAACTACAATTAATGTGCTAAAAAATTACCGCTTGATAAGAAATTTCTTGTTGGAAATTTTTAAATATCTCGAACTCCTTATATAGAGGAGTTTAAATTTTATCACTCTTTTAATTATTTGGTTAATAATAATTATTGTTAATGTTATGATCTTTAATCATTTATTATTTATGGGGCATTCAGAAATCATTGCCGACAAAACAACCAACCAAATCAAAGAGACGATGGTAATGATCAGGAGTGAAGAAGCGTCTTTACATACTGTCATTACCTGACTTACACTCCTAAAGCTACTGGTGCTAGCGCTCCGAGCCTGCAAGAAGAAACATTTGTTCCTATACACTAAGCACACATAGCTCATGTAACAGCGACCAAGAAGATTGACATGCTGGAATATTACCCGTACAAAGATTCTGTTTATCTGATTGAGGAATTGTGTCTTCTGTCAATTTACTATGTATTAATTCTTCTATGATTTAGTTATTTGAAGTGTGTTGGTTTATTAATAAATTTGATATGTTTTCATCACTAACACTAATTTGTCATTCCATATTTATAAGAAAGTCTTTTAACATTTTATTTGAACTGTTACGAGTATCAACTTTGTGACTTCAAAGAAAACTCTCTCAAAGTCATCATTTATTTTTCCCGTGCAGGAATATCCAAGCTTGTGACAAGGATTTAACGGAACGATGAAATATGAAGTTGGCATTCGACAGTTTGAAATTTATGAAAAACGTCTGTCCTTGCAGTGAAGAGAAATTTTGTAAATTATAAAAAAGGCCTTTAGCTAAGTTACTTTCCATTGCTCAATAGCATATATAAAAAAGGCTATTAACGTCAATTATTAGGTTATTATTAAGGTTAATAACGTTTAAATTAGTTTATATTTACAATAGTGTATAGAAACATTAAAATCACCGCAGCAGCGTGCACTCAAATCAATTGAAATATTTCTGTAGTTACTTCATGCGACAACGTCTAGTTGGAACGTTGAATGTGAGAAATTAAGGATTGCAGCTGCGATTAGCAGGCAAGGCTGCAATTAACTTGAGTCAATTAATTACTTGTTTGATTTCAAAGGTAAGGTTCTAACGCCTTTGAATAAGTTTACTGTTATTCAAACTTAATGCATATTAGTTGGCTGGTTAATTGCTTTCAAACCTTTTTATATATAAGTCTAACAGTACTTAATATTTGTTCTATTAAAGCTTTCGTAGTTTGATACTTTGGTATTGACATGAAAATTACAAAATGTTTCATAAATATTTAAATTATTATTAAAATTTAGTTAGTACTTGTATCAATATTTCGCATGCCGATAAAATTAGTGTTAGATAGTGAGAATAAATTGTAATGTACTTTAATAACAACTTTTAATACCAAATAAATGATTTCATTTCATTTCAAAGTCGCAGTTTGTGGCGTTTATTACTTATGATCGGATCCGTTGGATACAAATAGTTTAATAAGGTTATAAATTGTTTCGATATTAAGCTGACTGTCAACCACAATTTAATGAATAATTTGAAAATGTGCGTAGTTGACAGTAGCAATATTAAACTTTCTCCTAGTTTAATAGTATCTGAGTCAAAGACTTTGAAATTTAGTCACAAGTAAGATTTAATGAAGAAAGACAGATTGGCGCTCGGAGCTTGATTGCTTTTTAATGAAAATAATCTAGCAACTTTAAAATGTGTCAAGAATGTGATATAGTTTCTTATTGGTGTTATTAAAAGTGTAAAATTACTTAGTGTACAACCATACAAATATATTGTCATAGATAAATGTGACGTGCTAATATAAACAGGAAGAAAAATAGATCGTGCAGCATATCTACCTTGTTGGTCTGGTATACATTGTACAGTTATTCATATGAAATATGCACACATATTTGGAGCTAGATCTGTATTATAACTCATAAATCTAAAACAATATCTTACTAAAGAAGTAATAAATGCAAGGGTTTACAAATTTAGCTCCAAAAAACAACAAAACAAAATCAATTAGGCAAGCATTTGTCCGAAGTGTCATTAGGTACGAAGAAATTTGAAAACAGTGAGTAAGATAACAATTACTTTGCCATAGAAAAGCTAGATAGAGATATGCAACGCTGCAAGTGACTCTTTACACATCCCCTATATCAGAAAATACCTTCAAACCCCATTTTAAAATAAACTCGAAAAAAAGTATAAAAAATAATAATATTTTCTGCAATTATTATCGTAAAGAGCACTTGGAATGCTTTCAAATAAGTGTGGTTGAAGTAATTTGCGTACACTAGCCAACACAGCTTGCTTCATTATTACCTAAATAATAAACGTACCGGTTAATGATAAAATAAATGCAAAACAAATGAATACCTCATTTGTGCGCTCAACAATATTAATATTTAAAACGACGCAGCTGTTTTGGCTTTGTGTTATGATTTCAAACTTAACTGAAAGCAATCATGTTTTACATTTAAAGCATATTCCAACACAATCAGCCACACCGATCAGTTGCAACAGACACATGTTGTCAGAAATAAGACTCGGTTGACGTCAATATTTATTATTATTATTTTGTTTATAGAAATTTGTAGACTCCGGAACCTGTAAAAGACATTCGTTGCAATGAAATTTTATATTATTAATTATTGATTTATGAATTATGCACAAGGTTTTAAAATTAAAATTAAATTGTTTAATTCTTTATGTCATCACGATATATAAAAGTAAATGCAACAATTTTAATAGCATCATTATTTATTTTTTATCATTTATAATCTAAAAGTGCAACCATGATTTCAGATTTTTCCTTTTAACTTTTAAATTCCATTATATTATTAAATTTAATTAAAACGATTCTTAATAATAAATATAATAAACACACCGAGTGACAGATACGAGTAGTGATTAAAATATTGATTCATCTTATAGTAACATTTGACATACCTCTCACTTCCCACCTATTCAGTAACGTCTATATTGGTTGATCAATACCAATATTACCATAGCATGGTATATGCATGGTTATGAAGAGGGAAATATGGCATGTGGTATTCAGAGTGTGAGTTATGAATATGGAGGGACATATCAGTAGGGGTAAGCCTAACAAAATATGAATGAATTGCGTGAAGACACGATTAAGAAAGGAGTGACTGAATGGATTTTTGGATTTGGATTGGAAGGTGAAAATATGTTGTGCCGTTGAGTATGCAGTTAAAGCGATTGGATATTTTGTTCAATATTCGAGCAATTGTAGCGAGCGAATAAAGTTTTATTTCACTGCTGTCCTCGCAAACAATGCAGTCTGTCGTTGAATGCACTCTGCCGAGCCATCGGAGTGTGGGCGGTAAGGAGCGATGGGGTGAAAATGCTGATAGCATTAATTCCAATTTTTTGTTTTATTGTCTTTAATGTTGTACGTTCATACACAAATTACCCAATAAATTATACAAAACATTTTCCATCGATATCAACAATTGTGGACAATTAATAAGATATTTTTAGTATAAAATCAGTTTAATTTTGATTGAATACAGTTCAACAAATTTTATAAATATTTTTTACACGCACATAAACTTTCTTCAACATTTCGACTAGGCGAAAGCTTACACTAGATGCTTCATAGTTTGAGTCGCGGGTACAAATCTTATATTTCGTACAGCGTGCCTAAAACCTGAACTCCTCTATTACGATTGTAAACGTAATTATATACATTAATTTACTAAAGGGACATTAGGACATTAATGTGATGTACGACACGACTTCAAGGGTCCGTGTAAATACAGATAATATGTCCGCGTAAATACGGAAGTGCGGACTTTAACCAACGGAAATTGGTCCAACGAGCAGTCACAAACGATACCTACACTACGTTATTTTGGACGTTTACAAGCAGCGGTGTGCAATTAATATCAGGTAAATCGCTTATTCATTTGCCTCCTTATTCTATAAAAGCTAAAGTTGAAAGTTAATCAAATATGAATAAAATATTTATATAAATATAGGTTTTAAATTAAATCTAAGATAGAGTTATGACGTAAGAAATAAATAAAATATTTGACAAATTATATCTCAATGTATGTGAACTTAACATATCCCTATGTATATATAATAATAAATTTTCTAATGTATAGGCGACATGACAGAAAGACATGACATACAGATTTATTGGTAATTAAATAATGACAAGTCACAACAAAACACGTTATCAATTAAAATGTTCACAAAATCCTACAACAATTTTTCAATAAATTGAATTACACGAAGTAAAAAACTGAGATTCTATTGTCAAAATATTTTATCTCAGGAAACAGTAGCAATATGTGCGTTTAAGTATAAAAGCCACAAAAACAACGAAAGCCCATTAAAAGTTAAACTCGTTAACGCCCATAATTATCTTTTTGTTATTTATCGCTAAAGAAATCTTAGCAAGCCGCTTTGATGGCTGCATATCACACAGAAAAAGTATCGTCATAGTAGAAAACGAACAAAAAGAGTACAATGTTATTATTTTTGCTTTTTAACTTTACTTAGTGACATATATGTGTCACGTAGCCATTTTTAAATTGACAGATTATACATGATTTCTTTTTTGACTTCTTTATTGTTGATAATGCCAGTATTTAAAAAAAACGAAGATTGTTATCGTTTTAAAATTTGACGTTATATTCAGGTTACTTGCATGTTTGGGTTGGCGGCAATTTTGAACTTCATTGTGGATAAAACGCGATTTTGATTTTTTTGTGATCGAAAGGACATTATGAATGAAATATATATTATTTGGATTACTAAGTAATTAAATCTAAACAGTGCGCTCAGAAATAAAGTATTTTAATTAGTTGAATATTGTGCCGTGTAAATGCCAAGCCATTTTAATTATTATGGAAGTAAAGTTGTCAAATATTGGTACAGTCGCTATAAATGTTTTTGAATTGATTCGTCCATAGACACGATCTTAAAAAACCTGACTTGGTTTTATATGATATCTCACAAAGAAAGAAAGGAAGAACTGCGTGTCGAGAACCTTCATCCTTAGCATTTTTTATTTTATGTTTTTTATGAGATGATATTTAAGGACTGGAAAATTAAGTTGTTAAATTTTGACTTATTAAAATACTGAAATTAAGAAAACAAATACATTGTTTAAAAAAATAACTCACAGACTCTATATCTATAAATGATGATGATGATTTTTATTTTGCACGTTCATGACACATCTTTCAGTGATGATTCTTCCACATCAATAGATATATACGCGTGAATGATCGACAGTTACGAGTGCTCTTAATACTGTCTTGTTTAATATCACCAAACCCATTTTTGCAATATTTCGTTGCAAAAGTGGGTCTCACTCTCTCTTCTCTCACTATTTCTTCGTGGTCTTTTGATCGGGGTTTATATTCAGTGTTGTTAGTTGCGATAAAAAGTTATTTCTTAAGCGTTATGTATGCGGTAAGACTTATTATATATATTATATATATTCCAATTATTTATCGAAATCATGGTAGCACTTTCATAAAAATAGTAAATAAAATATATCGAAAATATTTTTTAGTTTTTCTTCTTTAGTTTTCTGAAACACTACGGTGTCATAGGCGACCTGAATGTGGCTCAACACAACTTAATGAGCAATTTCCGAGTGAACAAACCACAGGGCGAACCATATGGCGATGTAGTGTACACCTAAATGTTACAAAAATAGACGTTTATTTACTTAAAGGAAAAATATTACTATATAGTTTGAAGTAACTTTTAGTACTTTTAAGATAAATATACTTAGTTATGTTAGTTATTAAGTTTAAAATAATATATTATATAATTAATTGTAATAATATACCTTGCTTCTATTCCTGGGGTCCCTGAAGTCTTCCTTGGAAGCCTTCCGCCTTTTATCCTTTAATATCATGCGCGCCGCCGCGAACGCCATCTTGATGCGTTGAAAAGTTCTCTCCGATGCCACTCTTATTAGAGTAAGTCCCTAACACTTTAATCTTACTATGAACACTTTTATAATTTATATGTATAATAAACACTTTGACTTTCCCTAACACTTTGCAACTCCACAACTTAATATTCAAAATTACCAGCAGTCACTTAGAGCCAACTTAGGCTAAAATTTTGACGATCACAGATTTATATTCTTTAATCTATGTCAAATTGACTAATTTAATTGCTTCTCGTTTCAAAGTTAATTGAATTCTATATCACTAAATAACTATACTTATTTGAAATTATTGCCTTTTTCGTTGTTATATTTATTTAACACAATTTTAACAAATTTAATTTTTACTTAAATATTTCAGATCTGAAAATACCAAAAATTTATATACGTTATTAAATTGTTAAAGTCTATAAAAATATATAAAAATCTCAGTCAATAAAAATAATAAAAAATTAAGATGTTTCTCATTCATACATTTAGTAAAAATTCAATTAATTTTTATTTATGACACGTTTTTGGGGGAAATCTGTTGATTGGTTGGTGTATACTTCATTCTTTAGTACACACAGCCAGTACAGTATATCTATAGCCGAAGCCAGTCACTGGATAAATTAAATTTTATGATACGCAATATAAATTGTATGCATATAAGTTAAATTAATATAATGAAATTAATATAATGGAACGGAAGTGGGAGATGGGTTTGACGGGAAAAGCATGTTAGTAGAGTTAATGCCGTTGAGATGCCATCCTTGAGAAGTATGTTAGGCGTGACGTTAAATAATAGGATTATAAATAGCGTTATAAGGGAATAGTACTATCACCGTTTACCCCAGAATAGTAAAAGATTAAAAAGCTTGTTTCATATCAAATCCAATTTCTAAAATTAACGCTATATCAAAAGTTTTGAAACATGAAATAAACCGTAAACTTCACGCAAGAAAAAACTCAACCTAGTTATCTTCAATCTAGACTTTTACACCGTTTACGTCTTAAGGAAATTGCTTGTAAAATTTAATTCCCTTAGCAAAGAGGATTCTTTACAGCCTATTTTCGCCGTACAAGGGATTATAAGAGGCGAATTGCAGTGGAGGCGGTATTACGTACTCCAGGTTCAGATGACAACTTTTCATCTTTTTAGTATCAGCCTGTTATCTTTAGCATGGTATAGACATGCTTTGAGGACGGAAGAGTAGCATGTGACAAGGAGAGTCTTATATGGAGGAAAATATTGGTAGTTGTAGGCCTAAGAAAATATATAATGAATTTCGTGATAGATGACATGAGCAAGAAAGTATTGACTACTAGGATGACGATTGAGAAAGGCGTGGTAGGAAGAAACGTGTGCCGCTCCCACTTAAACATGAGAACAGAGCAAGATAATGAGTATCGGTCAGTCAATTAGAAGATTCTCAAACGTAGCGAGTAATTCCCGGTGAAGTAGCGAACAAGGAAATATAATCCGATGAAAAAACTGCATAGTTTATTAGTATTTATTTTTGTTGGTATATTTTAATGCAGGGGAATTTTGTGTAACTAAAAACGTGGACACTTACGCCCAAAAGGGTAGGAGATAATGAATTACCATAAGGCATGGTCCTAACACACTTCTCTGGGTTCATATTCCACCAAATATTTAAGCTTGTCGTTTGCATGTGATCTTAATGTGTATATTGTTAATTATATTACTGGGAAATAATATTCGGTCCAGAACTCACAGTTCAGACTTATCAGAGGGTAGTTTAGCAAAAACAAATTAGTGGACCACTGTAAAGGGATTTGTAATGTTTTGTATGAGGACTCGACAATGTTTCATATAGCTTTTTGTGCCGTAACAAGAGGCGTGGAACAATACATAAGTTTAAGTACAAAATAGTATATACAAATATCTAACATACGCAAAAATAAATGATAATGTAAATGGAAAAAATTATTGTGTCTACCGCTATTGACATGTACTTAATATATCTTACTAGCATTACCGTCCCGGCTTTGCTTGGTTATCTATATAGACAATATAGCCTAGGTTACTTTCTGTTGTGTTTGTCAATTTTCAAGTGATTCTGCTGAAGGAAAAATATTTGCCCACACAAAATTCATTGTCTACTTTAGGCCTGTAGGGGATTAATTATAAGAAATCTCTGGTGTCGACTCCAGAATGTTATTTATGCGTCTCACAATACCTAAATCACGCAGCAATCATCAGATACAACTGTTACGCTACTCTACAGGTTGTGACAACATAAGCCTATCATCCTTCGTAGCGCAGGGTATCCATGAATGATTTCCCCAATACCTATAAATGTTAGTAAGTCTGTTCTGATCTAACGAGAATTTTTGCACAAGGGATTTAATTAGATAATATCGCAATGACATGACTAGAAAGAATTTACATCAAGTGATTTTGAATAACAACGGAAGTGGCCAGTAATCGAATTTAAGGCTTTGACACGCCAGAGCACGCGACCAAGCTTTAATGAAGCTCAACAAATGCGTTTTATTTTTAGTTATTGGTTTACGAATTCCCGCCCGCCCTAGGCCGCCTGCACGTAAATGGAATTGAGAAAAGTAATCCTTTTAAACATCGCCTTGGGTGGTTTGGAAGTTGAATTGTGGACTTGGCTTGGTCTCCTGAAGCGCTTATGGAAGGCAGAGATTATGGATTTCCATTTGTCTCCTGAAGGACGTTACAAATTAGTAAAACATGAAAGGTATCTTACACGCGCGTCCGGTTAATATTTTCCGTAGTTTACGTACAAGTACATCAGTATTACTTTATACCCAGTTTAAACTTAAAACAATCTTGGATGGTGCTCACTAATATCTCAAAATATTTTAGAATTTGATCTCTCGTTGTTTCCGCATCTGATCTGTTAGGGTATGTACAGGGTGTGTAACGATTGGGAGAGATGGTAGCAAAGAAGGGGTCATTTACTACCTAAATCAGTTAACTGTACTGTCCTAGCTCGAGAGGTTTTAAAGTTATGACGTTTTTAAAGATTCTTCAGAAATTCGTTTACCATGCACAGAAATATAAAAAATATGTGAATTAAATTTAGATACTATTATAGGTGGCTAATGTTCCGTTCCTTGCCACTATTATGTTGGTCAATTCAATATAGGACACCTGTATATGAATATTACAAACTGATATTTGATAAAACATACTTAATATCAAACATCGAAATATTATAACGCAACTTTCACGGATTTTTTACGAATTAATAAAACTATTAGGATATAATCTGAGGTACATAAAGAACCATGGGTTAGTCATTTTTCATTTGTTATACATAATTACAATACACGACAACAATCGATAAAATTTCACTCCATCATTGTTGAACTTAGAATCAATATTGGTCATTTTGTCAACAGAAAACCTATAATTTTTTTAATAAGTAATAAATTATGTTCGTAAAACTGTTTATTCTTTATGTCAATATGCCCCAACCTATTTTCATCCCTTTCTCCGCTTGCCCTTATCCCTTGTTTTTCTTACTTCATACAAAAACGCTGAGAAAGGAGCTACGTATCCTACTAGCCTAATTGAGCAAAAGGTACAAGGAAAGAGCAGATGGTTAAACAACTGTTAGAGATATTACTCAGCCGTGTCCAGTTTTCAAATCACAATCATGATCTTCAAATATCGGTAGTGGATGTCACCCAAAGAAGCGACCTATTAGCCTTATTTCTTCTACAAAAAAGTGAAGGATTTAACAGAAAGCTCACCTGATAGCACGTGATAGATATGTGACATTAGGCGGCACGGGGTTCAGTGACGGAAACTCCTGACCCAATTACCGACGAAAAATGATGCGATTTGTCTTAGTCCTCGGAGGTAACAGCGCGAATATATCTCACTTCGCTACAGGCGTTTCCAATATTGAAGAAAGATTACAATATACAGGATGTGCCACGGCGGTGCCACATCCAGGCGATGTACCTTAATTATTGCAGATAGGAAGTTTTACTTAAAGGAGACTTTTAATTTTAAAAATAAATTCAACTACATTCAAAGATTTTTAAGATATATCACAAAAACGATCAAAAAGCTCAATCAAAAGTTTGTTTTGTTATTTTTTTTGTATTTAACATGGTATGCTAAGTAAATGTGATGTTAAATGATGATGTTTAAGAATTTATCTCCAAAAATTACATTGAAAGGTAATATATTGTATCATCGCATAGTCGTTTATTTCCCGAAAATTACAATTATCAGAAACAATATTAAATGATTATTTTTATTAATTTACGTTAAAACTTTATTTATTTACCAAATGCCATGAAGTGTTCCATTATGCAGTATAAAAATTTCAACTTTTTAAATAATGTAATGGTCTTCCTTAGAAGGTGGCAAACGAGCAAACGGGTCACCTGATGTTAAGTCACTACCGCAGTTACGTTGCCTACCTATAATAACCACGAAAAAGGATGTTTTCTTTTCCTATCCATCCCTTCCCCGTCCAATCCTATTCTCCTTCCCATCCATCCTTATCAGGAAAGGGTGGGAAAGGGAGAAGGAATAAAATTGAGCTTCCGTTACCTCACTCATCATACAGAACACAGAATACTTCTACTTCGCACCTGTCTTTTGGGACGTCGTGGTATTTCACTGGTAGAGCCGGCCCAGTTGTGCATCATATATTGTGTATCCATTCGTCAAACAGACGTTGTTGTTGCGAACTCAACCACTTTTAACTAATTCAAAACATATAAATAAATAAGAATTAAGAAAAGTTTGAGCTTTCAGAAACTTTTACAACATTTGTTCAGAAAATATATTGATTAGAAATCCGCAGAATAAAACGAATTCCGGAGTAATGTAGTAATTTATTATCAAAATCCTTTCGTACGCACTTTCTCCACGTTCTGGCCCAGGCTGACTTGTATTAGTGACGTAATCTGTGGCTTTTAACTTTTCCAATTAGGTCACATATGTGGTGAGACGCCGCGCCTACAAACAATTTAGTGGAATAATTTAGTGTTGATACTGCGCCAGTCAACTCGACAGCTTGAAAACTTTTTAATTTGAGGTTACATTATTAGAAGAAAGTTACTCCAACAACGTTAGTAAATGGAATGAAAGAAAAAGTAAAAAGGTGATTTTAAAACGGTCACGACTTAGAAGAATAGGTACCAACCAACCTACCACTATTACTATTTTGTTATGTGCTGCGAAATAAACTTTACAAAATATATCAAGAGTCAGTAAAATAAGACAGGGCGACTGTTAATAATGTCTTAATTAAAAAGAAAATAATAGCATCTGGTTAATGTCTCAAGTTACATTTGTTGAATTGTTCTAATTATTTAAGTTGTTAGCGCTTCACTTAGTTATATTTCCACACATTCAGGAAGACGCCCGCGAGTCTGCTGCGCGGGTAACAAGGAACCTGGTACCAAGCGACACAACTGGAATGTTGCCAGCAAATTCATTTCTCCAAGTTATCCGCAGATTCCTTGGTGTTTTGATGAGAGGTTTTATTTTTAGTCTCAGTGATGCTATAAAAACTTTATATTTGATCACATACAATCTGTTTTGTCTTATTTTAAAATTCTGTACAATTTAGTACCATCTTGTATTATCGACAACAAGTCTTAGCCGAGGTTTGTATCTAAATACCTTATCAACAGAACCTTCCGAATGGAACGAGACTGCTAGAGCCTCCAAAATAACCATTGCTTGCTAAAGACTAACAATTGATATAAATCGTATACAATTACATA
>JWHW01008583.1:103494-120503 GCA_000931545.1 Papilio glaucus
GGCAGGCACATCAGTTGAAAGTCACACATCGAATGATGGAGAGCGAGCGGTGTTTCTCTAAGGGATTGAATCCGGAATGAAGAAATTTGATGAAGAATTAAAGTAGACATTCTTAAAGTCGGTAGGCTGAAGTGACAATGGGCCGTACACATATATGTTGAGCTAGCGACGTCGGGATGGGGGAGGAAAATCTTTGAAAGGGGCCACGGATAAACTCCTTCCAAATTTACCGACGACCCCGTGAGAGCGGCAGCAAGTCGCTGGATGCAGTGCGCGGCGGACCGCATACTTTGGAAGGCATTGGAGAAGTCCCATGTCCAACATTGGACTGACATAGTTACTGATGATTATGATAAGGTTTTTTGACTGATAACATCTATTTATCACTCATCTATTTACTACACACTATCTGTGTTTCTAATCTGGAGTGTCATCTTCTCAACGGACGTTCCTTTTATCATTTTATTTCTTAATTTTTATATTTTCTAATATTTATGGAAACACATTAAAATAAAGTGGAAACACTGCTCTATGGAATGTTATTTTCGTTTACTTTCTCGAATTTATGTGGAGAAAATATATTTTTTCTATCGAAATTTATGTGCAAACTATTCCCAACATCCCGAACATCCTTGGCGGTGGCCTACTCAAGCTTGAATTTTGATGCACTTGGAGTCTCTCCAAAAATACAAGGAAACCTTTCTATTTTAATTCCCATGGCCCGGGTGCCTCTTCGAAATAGAACTAACTGCAACATACATTTAAAATTCATGGTAATTTTGTATAGTTACGGTTCGATAAATATATTTTTACCGTTAGAACATCATTCCGTACGTAATTTAAATTTCTATTTGTTTCTAATTTGTATGTTCTCACCGATAATAGATATAAATAATTAACAATTATAAATACTAAAAGAACACACTATTGTTATTAAAATCTTTAACTATAGGGCGTTGGCCTCGATCTTAAAATAAAATAATTATTTTGTCCTCATAATCCTGATCAGATCTAAAACGAAGTTATGAAGAATGTCTTGACAACGACTCTTGATACGAATGTAAATTTTAAAATTAATCGGACTTATACAAATTAATGAAAATAAAGACGAAAAAAAGTTACATACCTACTGTCTGACTGTCCATAGTATCATATGAATAAGTATTTTACCTTACCGTTACGATGGTTGAGCTTTATTCGACTATTAAATTAATCGAAAATATTTCTGTTTGTTCTTACCCAGTGTTGCATTGTACATTTTAATTACAAAGCGAGGGTAAAAATATAAGATATTCGGAACTTACAGGTTAACTAATGGTTTTAGTTTAAGAATGTACTCATTGCAACACTCTTCTGAAGTTAATAGCGAGTCGTGTGAGTCGACTCGGATGTTTGTAATTTGTTTTATTATAAATGTTACGTAAAGTAATCAAATTTTATAGCAAGATCTACTAGCCTAGTTTTAAGTATTTTACTAAAAAATGCACATTGTACATGAACGAGTTAATACAAAAATTGTATAAAAGGAATTTTGGTTAAAAGTCAAAATTATTTTATGTTTGCTAACACGCACTACATACCTCGACGTATTTGCGTGTCTAACTATTGTACATTAAATTTTTCTTTTACGTCATTTTTTACAGGATATAGTTAGAGGGTCACGTAATTTGACCTTAATTCTTGAATTTCTACTTATTATAAATTACATTCATGCTATCGAACAAGTCATTATTTATTTTAATTGTTTTTAAAATATTACCTGTGCTAATTCTGAAGTGTTGAAGTGTGTTGTCATAGTCTTTCATTAAGTAATTGACGCTGTTTCGTGTCTACGAAATACTTAAATTAAAAATTTCTACTTATGTATGCACGTAAGAAGTTATACTTTTTACCGTGGGCAACACTGCCGTAAATATTCACACAAAACATATTGTCATCTCAGCTTTTACACAGACAAAGATAGAGAGAGCTCTAACGCGACAAGTTTATACGCCGGTGGAAACCCGCTGTTAAGCGTAACAAAACAAAAATAACTAAAAATGTCATCCCGTGTGCCAGTACTCTTTGATTGTGAAACAAGACGCTGAATGTAATTGATAACGGTTTAATTTAAATATTTTGGATTTTATAGGTAATCGTCAAAAACTTGTTATTGATAGCCAAGGTAAGTTAGTAAGTAATATAAAATTGTCGTATATCGTAACAATTCATTCACAACAATCTTTTCAAACGCATTATTACAAATAAAAACTTCAAAAACTGATTTTAATAATATGGGATTATTAAAAAAGTTTGTCACGATAAAAAATAAACAAAGTGACATCAGCGCCGAGCGGCGGCAGCTGGCCGCGTTCCAAGCTGCTTTATTAAGCGATACATGCACTGCCGAATTAATTTCCTATGAAACGGACATTTGCTGAGCTGATCGGAACATTACAGCTCCATTCCGAACCATACTACAGTCCGCAAGCATTAGATATAAATAGTAATATCTCTTTAGAATTTTACCGTGAACAAATAAAGGCACAGTTTTGTGTGTAGCAATAAAAGCAAATGCTCGACTTATTATCTATTTAACGGATAGTGCAAGTCAAAGATGTTACATATATAGATGGAGCATGAAGCCATCTTAAAGTCGCCAATTTTGCACTTCGTAAATTCCAGCTCAGTCATTTGTTTTCGTCTCACGAATACAAAATATCTGTGTTGAAAAACAAATGACGTTTTACTATGATCGTACCTCAAAGTACGTGTACGAACGTTTCACATTCGCGGCAAAATAGAGCTTCATGAATGTTGAATTTGTATGGAACGCGGTATCTGGAGGTATATAAATCTATGGTGAAACAGGACACCAAAAAGTTGTGGCAATCCTTTGCAGTTGAAATTGAAATGGAAAAAAATGGTTAGTTCGATAGCAAACAAATTCAAATGATATACGGAGCAAGGAGTTTTAATTAAATGAAACCTTTGGTGTGCGTTGTTTTTGTATTACGATTTAGTTAACATATGTACACATAGTAAATAGTAAATAATATTTTGATAGTAACAACATCTAATTCTAAATTTTATAGAAAATGAAAGGGAAAGGTGATATAAAAATGTACGTAGATTAAAATTAAAAACCCTTTATATATTTTATTACATAGAAAATGAACTAATAATTTATGAAAGATGAAAAATCATTGGAGTACTGTCTGTGTGCAGGTGGCACAGTACTGAACCTCCCTGAAAATAACATATTAGGCACTTATTTTTGACGGTATATTAACCCCGTTTAATATCTATTAATATTCTGTTGTCAGGCGAATTCTCGTGGCTACGTAAAATCATTATTAAAATAAAAAAAAACCCGTAAACGCGCCTTGCCGCACTGCACAAAATGCTAATTGTTTGTCGCCACGCGATAGTATATTTCAACTAATAGTTTTTGTATCTTATAAGGGATCTATGACCTCTAGTTACGCAAAAATGATTGATTGAAATAGATAAAGAAAATGTCCGGTCAGGGTTTCCCTGGAACGATGTTCGTTACGTTATTTTTATCAACTCCAAACGTAATTTAATACGTTTAATTTATTTTATTTTTTATTACTTTTCTAAAGGATACTTGTGAGTCATTAAATTTCATTTCATATTTTAAGAAAACTAGTTGTTATTAAAGATTAAATATAAAATAGCGAAATAAAAATTAAAACAATGACAAAAATAAGTTTTAATAATATTTAGACGTGTTTATAATTGAGGTTATATCGCTGACCGTGCACAATGCTTGCTTTTAATTAAATAATGATCACATTTAAATATTATAATAAATACTATTGTGCCTTTTATTGTAATGTGGCCTTTAATAAATCTCGTTTGAAAGGAAAGTCAATCATGTCACATTTTCCCCTTTTAATTTCCAAGTCAGTCGGCTTTATAGAGGCAATGTGAAAGTATTTAATTGTTTTTTTTTCTAGAGCACACCTTTTTCACTCGCGAGCTGAGGCAATCAGAGGGTTAACAATAGCTAGTGCGGAGTTGAAAAGCTCTTCATAATGCCTTTGTTTATCGTTTCATTGATGACTTATGATTGAAGGGGGATGGAATGCGAGATTGAAAGAAGAGAATCTTTTATTTTCACGCTCGAAATATATTGCTTTCAATTGTTTATTTCTTTAATTGTCATGTTTCGTATGTATGTATTTTTTTTAGGATTACAATAAGTTACTGGAGGTAGTGTTCCTGTCATGTGAGAAAAAAATATTCGTGAGGACTATTCCTTAAATGACTTCGCCACAGACGATCATATTATAGACAATAGTTTGACTACCTTTATTTTATTATAAGACAATGAATAGTATCACTAATAGTAATGAATATGTACGTAAATTTGTTAATAAAATACTTTTTCATTTTCGTTTCACTAACTTCTGATTTTTTTACTAAAACTAATAAACTAAAGGTAACTGTACACCTATAATACACGTGTTTTCGTCAAAAAAAATATAACAAATGAGACAAATTCACAAATAAACTCATAGATATCAAACCAAGAACAAAGGTAAATTAGAATTATCGAGACCCAGTGCAAATTGTAGACAGAAAAGTAGTAGTGATATTTGAGGGAGTGCAGTTATATGATACTTTGTCTAGATATATCCGAGACATTTAATATATGTTATCATTTAAAAAAAATAAGAATAGAAAAAATCTAAAATATGTAGTACTACTGGTGTAAAATGAACCGTATATTGTAACTGGCTTTAATATTTCTCTTAAGTTAATTTTGTAAAATTAAAATATTGTAAAATATATTTAAAGGATGGTATTCCATTATTCAAAACTTTGTAAAAAATCATGTCGGACATGAACTCCATTTATCGTCCTAAGGGCGTCGTACCCAATCCATCGAGCTTTTAGTTACAATATTATTAACTGTGAGATTGCCACGTCAACCCTTGTCGATGTCGAAACACGCTAAAAACAAAGAGCTCGACTGCGTCCGACATTCAAAAAAAACTTTACGTTGAACCGTAACGAAAATATTTTATATATTGAACAAATATAATGAAATAACGTTACAGATGATGTGATGAACGAATGAATGGATTATTCATCATTCATCACTCAAGAACATTAAGATCACGAAGATCCCTTTTTGAATGACTGCCAGGCTCTGCTGAAGAAGTGTCATGTTCTAGGAAAAGTACTTCTAATGGCAATTTTAACAAAAACTAATGTGTTGGTAATAATCCTTTAGTATACTTATTAGCGAATGTCAATCAATGCAGGTTAAAAACTGTATTTGCGTCCATTTTTCATGACAAATATCAATTGATAACGATCAATTTTAGAAGGTCCTTTATTGTCGCTTTCAGCAGCCTTCGTTTTACTGTCATTACTCTGTGCAGGTTTTACTTCTATAAATTAAAATGAGTAATAACTATGAATTGATGTTAACAATTTTGATTTAACGATTTCTTAACATTTATTTCTGACCAATATTTCATGATGATTTTTAATATTTCATGATAAAAAGAAAATAGATTTCAAAATTCTCCTATTTTTTAGATGGGATGGGCACAGTGCGACCGTAGTCCATAGGTTTAGGCTATAGTTTTATTTACGGTCAGCCGCGTGTCTGACGCCAACTCTCCTTGGGCATGTTTATGAAATATTAGTAGATTATCGAAATAATTTACTAATATTTCTAATAAAACATTCCCATACAAGCATAATCTTGATTGGACATTATTTACGACAATAGTCGAATGGCGGATTCGGACCCGCGACCATAATTTGCATGTTTCGCAGTCCGTACCTTAACCATTAGGCTATTGGGGCTTTGCATACATACAACATACTCATATTGTAAATTTGTATGCTTCTTACATACATTTTAAAGTTTGAGACTAATACATTCTTGTAGAGCATCTGTGGCCAAGGGAATTGATAGTCTGTACCAACATATTACACCTCACAACTCATCCCGTTTCTTAATTGTTAGTCTCGTTATGTGAAGGTAAAATGTATTAGTAAGTTATAAAATAATAAATACTCATAACTTCGTTTTTATTAAAAGTAAAGTATAAATAATATTGCAAGCTTCTGAGGAAACTAAAATCGATCGCAAGCGTGTACAAAACTTTCGAAATCGTGTCAAGGTCTTTCACATACTTCCTTCAGGATATCCTTTAGGACGTACAGTATTGTTACGTTTTATTCACCATTAAGTGATTATTTTTTTGATGTAGAAATATTCTTAATAAATGAACTAATACGTTAAATGAATTAAATAAAACATGAAACTTCTAAATCGCAATCGTCGTATCGTAAAGTTTAAAAATAAGAAACAACTAATTTAATCTTCTTTTTTTTCACTAGCTTATACGAAACCAACAAGTTAATAATGTTTTAGTTGATAATGTATTAACAACTTTACTGCCCCATGAATCATATATGTGTTATATACATAAGAGCTTTCTAAAATAAGTCCGTGTGTCCAAATCATAGGTGACACATCTTCTCTTGATTCATTATTGTTGGATGTAAGAGAGTATGAAAACAGGGAATTTACTTTAAACGCCACAACTGTAGATACAATCATGCAATTACTTCTAGGTATTGATTTTGAATCTAACCTGAGATATGTATAACGAAGCCCACAATCGATTTAACAATGTTAAGTAACTACCGCTAGCCATAACCGCCCATTAAAACCGGAGTAATTGAAGATGCATTGACAATATTTATGCAGGAGATAAATATGAAATGAAGAATGGAATGTGTTCCCATTGCCATTGGGCTTCCTGTATCACTATTCACCAAACGTAAACCAAATAGAAGTAAACTTCTATTATAGATTTTTTTTTAATTTACTTTGAAGATTTTACCCATCACGTAAATAAGCGGAATGGGTGTCTTTTTTACGTCTGTTTTTCAAAATGCTATTCAACAAATGATTAAATCTCAATACATTGCGATACGCTCAAATCCTGTCACGTTTAGGACTTAGTGAAAAGGCTCTAGCCGCTTTTCATCAATCATTCATTGCAATATTTAACTATCCATTTGAAGTACTCAAATACTGTAAGGTTATTTTGCAATAAAAGAATAAAAGTAAACTTTGCTTTGTCTTCAAAAAGCTTTAAGTACCAGTAAAAAAGCTCAAAGTCTTCTTTTTTAACGACGTCATTAGCAAAAACTGTAATAAGGCGAGCATATTAAAGTGGTAGAGTCATTTAAAGTAGTGCTTCAAATAAACATACGTAGACTCGTCTTTTAATTAAAAACATACGCCTTAATATTTTGTGGAATTAATAACATAATACTTGAGTATTTTTTTAAATTATATTCAACCTGCTATATGTTTAGACACCGTTAATTTTTGAGGTGCTAAAGAAGCAAGTTTCTATGTTCTATCCCTTGCTTTAGTGAATGCCTCAAAAAGAAATAAACCATTTTTTAAAGGTAATAATACTTACAACATCATATCAATATACAATTTTTCTCTCTTACATTATTTAGCTAACTTTTTTTAACTACGTGATAAACGAGCAATCAATTCACCATATTAGGCTACCGAATGTCCATAGGCATCTGAAACAACCTAATGAGTGGCAGATGCGTTGCCTTCCATTAATTTACATAGCAGGAGATTATGAGGAAAAAGAATATTTCCTTTCCCTATCCATACTCTTCCCCGTCAAATCCTTTTCCCCTTATTAGAAAAGGATAGAAGGGGGAAGAGGACTAGAATTAGGCTTCCGGCACCTCACTCGTCACGAATCGCAAAATACTTCTACTTCACGCCTGTCTTCTGTGAGATACCTGACTGGAAAGTTAATGCAAATTCGAGAAGACCTTCCCAAAATATATTACGCTGCATGCTCCGAGTTGAGAGTGGTATACAAATATCTCTGGACATCTCTGTCTTCGTAAGATCGTGTTTTATGGAGAGATTTTCAGCACTATAATAATGACATCAAAGGTCATTTCGCAGAAATTTTATGGATACCAATAAGTTTTTGCATTGTTGACAACCGTTTAATTATCCAGTGATAGCGATGGCTAAAAGATAGCGCTCTAAATTTTTTTTTATTCACTGTTCTGCTACCGTGCGACGACGGAGAGGGTAGCGACCCTCGCAGACATAGTAAAAAGAAATATTAAGAATACCATTAGTAACCGTGATGCATGTAGCAGTAGAAGCTTTGAGTCATCTCTTTGTGTTTAATAAGCCTATAAAATGTTAGACTGCGGTAATCGAAAAAATGATGAGTTGTACCAATTTTCAACACCCAACATAAAATAGTGGCTAATTATTGAAGACCTGTTGTTATGTGTTTTGTATTTCCAACTCCGTTGCTATGAGTGATTTGAGCTTCGTTAATTCGCTCAATAGTTTAATATCCATATTAATACGTAAAAAGTATGAGTTCGTAGGACGGCACGTCAGAGGTGAAAACTCTTTAGCTTCACAAACATTCAAATCGTTAAGAAATAGTTTATGCGAGGATCAAGAAACAGCTATTTCGTATTTTCAACAGATTATTTTTATTAAATATATTTAAAGATAAATGAATTCAATTTTAATGTGCCTACATTAAAATTGAATTCATTTATCAAATACTTAAAAAGTGATCCAATTTGTTGCATTCTGGGTTCGATTCTCTGCCTCTCTATTTGAATGCAGTTTATTTAATAATCGATATTAAGTCTCCTTTTTTTTTCTTCCCCTGTATGAGGCATCGCTGTGGGACGAATCTTTATATCCATGCACTAAAACGTTAAAGTCAAAAAGCACTTAACCACACAGATTTAGCTGTAGATAATCCCTCAAAATTGCCGAGAGCTAATCCGAACCGACTTGCCTAAAAATGTTGCAAGGACATATTGGAATATTGCACCTAGTAAATATTTGAATACTTTGACTAAGCCATTCACATTGTATAATGAATAACCCATTCAAATTCTTCTACACAAAAGACATCAAACAAAACATATCAAATCGTCAAGATTTGGATGGCGAAATTCTTTGATAGACAGAGCATTATTTTGAAGGTTTCACTTACAAAATACCTGTAAGAATAATCTTACTAATATTATAAATGCGAAAGTTTGGATGGATGTTTGTTACTCTTTCACGCCGAAACAGCTGAACGGATCTGGATGCAATTTGGCATACAGATAGATTATAGTTTGGAATAGCACATAGGCTACTTTCTATCCCGGAAAAATGTACGGTTCCAATGGGATATATTTGATTTCGTTTTTCACATATCGATAGATCGATACATTACGTAACGACATTAAATCTCTCTAATGAATAATAATTTAAAAAATGCCCCACTTATAGTAGACGCTTTTTACTGTTATCAACGTATTTCATCCATTCTGGCTAAGTAGTAAGAATTTAGTTCTCAGGTTCAGCCATTATACGGCGCTTTCAGCGAGCATCTTATGCATACTGATAAAATAAATTAAAGTGTCTGTTTGTAATATCAAAATAAAATTCCTATACTAAACGCACATGACTATTTATGGAACTTATCAAGAAAATGTGATGTATAGTTAACATGAACGTATAAGGTACGAAACAGGTATATTAGGGGAAGCGTAAAAGTAGCACCCCTGATAGACAAATTGAGATGCGAAAAGTTGGCATTGTATGGGCATGTTATGAGGAGGAAACAGTGGGAAAACAAGTAGAGTTTTAGTCCTGAGTATGGAGTGGTATGTCGGTAGGCTCTAGGCCTAAAAAGAGATGGACGGATTGTGTGAAAGGTGACATGATTAAAGGGAGTGACGATTGAAATTACGGACCGACTTGGGTGAAGAAAACCGGTTGTACCGACCGCATATAAAGTGGGAACAGGACAGGTATAGAGACAAAACATTTTTTAAAAATTGTTGTTTGTCTGTATGTTCTGGCTAATCTCTTTCTGGATTTTTATATAACTTTTTACTGGTAAATACCTAATGTTATAATAACAAACTAAGGCTAATGTAATTTGCTGTAATCAAGTAAATTTTATTGGATTCAACGCGGACGAAGTCGCGGGAACAGCTCGTATAGAAAAATAATATTAATTTCTACCACAGAAATAGTTAATATTTTTTATTGCCCCAGCTTAAACGTGTGGTAGGAAGTTGCCAACGTTGTCAATAAGAATTTGAGAAGCAATAAAGTTGTCGGTTAACTCGCCGCCTGACAATGACAAATGGGTTCTTATTTTGAATGAGTAATATTTATGATGCTAAAATAAAAAAAAAACATAGAGAGAAAATACACTACATATAATGTAATTAGCTTATTGATACTCCAAGTTTGAGGTCTTAAACTGGAATCCAAAACTGAAAATGTACACACATAGAGAGTGAATAACATCTTTTTTTTTTAACCAATATAAAATAGAACCTTTTTGTAGTCACGAAACTGATTTTTTAGACATGTTGTTAAAAGGTTTAACTACGATGAAAGATGCTGCTTTCGGTTTGCGGTCTAAGTTACTTCAAGAATAGCGGAACTGAAGCTAACAAAAGTAAGGTCCTTCACCTGGAGGACCTATGAAAAATGTTCAACCGTATAAACAGGCAGATTTAAAGGTAACCTAATTAGTTATAGGAAATGCATTTTCGTTATTCAAACAAAAATGTTGCTAGTGAATCAATTGTTGTAAATATATATTTAATTATGAATAAAATTTTGCTGCGACAATTGGTTAAACTTTTTTTTTTTAATTAAAGGAATTCAAGTGGCCCATCCATTTTTAAGTGATCACCGTTTTCCATCAACATCTATAACAATCGAAGACGTATGCAATATCAGACTTTGTGTAAGTAAAAGGATGGGACTAAATTAGAACAGAGAGAGGAGAAAGAGATGGCAAAGGAATAGGACTACATTCATCAGAGGAAGCACGGAAGTTCAAATATTTCTACTTCACACATATATCCTATCAGATCATGGTACTTCCCCGATCTTGCAGGGCTATTCATGTACCAGTTTCTGTTGTTACCACCAGTACTGGGAGAGGACAATGTCCACTATTGAACATTTAAAAGTTGATGAATTCAATTTAATAATACTAATATATTATGTGTTTGTACGATTATGCACACATTTAATTTATCGGTTTCTTACAATGATTACTGATACTACAATATATGGTTTCATTACTTAATGCTATTTTAACTGTGTTATATATTTATTTTAATAATTTAGACTAGAAAGACTATGTTTACAGAAATGTGTAGCGGCAACTTTAAACAGATGCCTCCGCAAACCTTACGTAAGTTGATGCCATTCTTATCTTAACAGTTTTTTTTTATCTACATCATACTCACACACACTCGTTGACATACAGCCTAAAATAAACAACAAATAAATAATTTAACAGAAAAAACAATAGCCTAAAAACCACCTTAACAATTTAACACGTTTACAAATAAAATTAACAACACTTTAATACACACGTAAAGTTTTAAAAGAAAATTTACTATAATACACACTTTAAAAGAATTGACAGAAAAAGGCGCGAAAGCGAGAAGTGACAGTTGTGAATTTGTGTGACGTGCGGCAAATTTTTTTAAGCGTCAGAGCGTAAGTCGCATTGCATCCAGCCAGGGCTGTCTCGTGTTTTGTTTTTGGGGGAGTTGCAATGTTTACGCGGGAAAGAAGGAAGCGTGATGCCCGGCTGGCCACTGCCGGCGAAGTGACCGGCCCCAACGTTTGGCAGTGCGCGCGCATTCCTACACAGCCTGTGAAACCTGCGTCGATTTTATTACGTAGGTGTAAAAATGTGTAGCACTTAAACACTTACGAGATAAACGCGTTCGCTTTTAATTTAATTGATTCTTAATTGATAGGTTATAATAATTTTTATTTTTAATTGAAAATAGGAACATGAGTAATATAATTGTCGTTTAAGGACATTAGAATGCATTGTATGAAATTGTTTAGTCAGAGTTTTTAGTTATCAATTCTTCTAATTTCTTATTCTTGAATTTCAACGCTGTAGAAAAATGGAACGACAAGGACTGGTAAACTACATAATGTAAAAAAATAAAGCCTCGACAACATCAAACAATGTTAAATTGAACAAAAATGTGCGAGTATAATTTTTTATCTTAATTTTTTTTAAGTATGCCAGCATCAGCGACGAGAATCTTTATAGATTATCTGTTTCACGAATGAAAATAAATATTCAGTAGTTTTAAGAACCAATTTATTATATTAGGTATACTTTTATCGGTTTACATTAATTCCTTTTATAATTTTAAAACTTGCCCGATGCCAATAATTTATTTTACCCTAGATTTTCAAAGACAGATAGAATTAAATGCCTTAACTGATAGCTATCAAAACTTTTACTAAACTTCATAATGAATGTCGACTACAGACTTCATAATATATTATATGATGTGTGAGTATTTAACTGACATCAAGTTTTTAAATTATAATTATAGCATACATTCTACTAACTAGTTAATGATGGGCATTTTGATACAGAATTATAAAAACGTTGTGCGTAATTGTACTGCCATTTGAAATTAACGTTTCATTTGCGAAGGCGTCCATCAAACAAATTTATAACCTTAATTATGTCTGATCATTAATTTAAATTAACAATTAAATAGGTTGTATTTTACAGTTTTATTATTTCGTGGACCATGTTCCACGAATTATCGTAATTTATAGCACGGGAGCCGAGGATGCTAAACTTGTGTTATTGCGACCTATTGGATTTTTAAGATTAAATGGCAAAAGGAAAAAAGGTCTCATGACATTTTTATTTTCAGCGGTGGGAAGGTCTACAGTTTTTAATTACGATCTCTGTTACTTCGTCTTGTTGAAATCGTCAGACTATCTTATCGCGTTTTCTTTTAACTATATCCTTAAAAAATGACATGAAAAATGATGTAAAGAAATCCCCTCTTCAGCTCCCGTATCATTACGTTAAGTGATTCTTGTGACGCTTGATATAAACTTTGAGAATTAACAACAATCTTTTACAGAGTTTTTACTTCAAAGATAAACGCGAACGCTAGTCGCTATCTAACAAATTGCTTTTTAACAACTTCCATTTTTAAATTACTTTAATATCGTTACTTAAACTACACAGAGGCAACAGCTGTCGAGTGAATGCCGTAACACGACTTTACAGAATTCCGGATTATCGTAGAAAAATTAAATAATACTTTTTCATTTCTTCTTTACAGCCTTCTGATAGTCTTCACTTCTCCCCTTTTCTCTCTTAATTCCTAAATAACCCTTAAATAATTACTGTTTCGAGTAAATTCTAGAGTGTAATTTGTGTGAAAAAAAAAGATCTAATCTGACGACCCAAACATAAAGGAGTTAAAGATGTTCTTTTACAATGGAAAAAGGTGGCAAACGAGCAAGCGGTTCACCTGATGTTAAGTGACCGCTATCCATAGACATCCGCAACAATCAAATTAGTCGCGGATGCGTTGCCTACCTTCAATGGACGGAGGAGAGGATAGAAAGGTAAAAGAATATATTCCTTCCCCATTCAGCCCCACCCCATCCAATCCGCTTCCCCTTCCCACGCTATCCTTATAAAGAAAGGATGGGAAAGCGAAGAGGAATAGAATTAGTCCTTCGGAATCTCAATCATCACACGAAAAGCAGAATACTTCTCATCATCATATTACTTTACGCCTGTGAGGTGAGGTCGTGGTATTTCACCGGTCGAGCCGGCCCATTCGTGCAACAGATGTTGTTGTTGCGGGCTCTACCACTGGTTAAAGTTACACTGTCTTATGAATCGGAATACAAAAGATAACAACCGGTTTAGTTAGATAAATTGACACGAGCTCGAGTCTGTCGCAACAGGCGAGGTATAAGCTTAGCTAGGAATTTTCCGATATCCCAACAGTTTTTCTTGTAGTTGAAAAAAGAAAGAGGTGTCTTCTAGATACCAGGTCGGATCCGTCTTTAGTAAAAAAAATTGTTTGTATTAAGTAATTATTAAACCAAAAAAATAGTATATAATAGTATTTAAGTGATAAAATTCTAAATATTTTATCATTTTATTAAAATTTACGGAATGCTGAATCGATTGAAAAATGGTTTTAGTTTCCTATGTGATCGGGAAGTGCTTCAAATATCACTACAAAAAGATGTCGGTTTTTGATGGCTTTTTTCACTCTAGCCTAGCCCTTCATCCCTTCAGCCCACATACTAACGAATAACGTGTATATAGCACTCTGTTCTAATAAATTCTGATAAAAAAAACTACAGAAAATACTTAATCTTTTCTTTTTCAAATAAATTATAGACTATAATAGATTAAAAATATTTGGCGTATGTATACTCTTATATTTAAAGTAAGAAATTAAACTAAATTTAACTTTATAACCTTACAGTGAGTAACAATTAAAATATCTACGTTCCAGTAACATTGTTCACGTTTCTACGGTACACGAGAATCTTCAACTCTAAATTTCTGACGTAATTGTAAGCCAGCAGTTAATATACATGTCGTTTTACGAATGTTTCTAACATTCTGTATTAAATGATAAATCGTTTAACCTCATTTAAATTTAATATACTTACCGCATTTACGAGCGATGCGCCATTGTTTTGAAATGATTGATCTTTTAAATTATTAGCATATTAAACGTGACATCCGATACATACCTGAAAGAAAGAAGAAAAAAACAATTATTTTAAATTTACTTACTAAAGGCCCACCAAAGCATCGCCCGAGTACCAAAGCTTATACGCCAATTTTGAACCCTAATGCTTACTTACTATGAGACTACAAAACTTCCCTAAAATAAAACTTTTTTAACCACGTTAGACGATATTAGGTAGGGGAAAATCTTATAATAAAGGTATTAAAGGCAGTGAAGCTTGTTGCAGGTGCTTATGGGTAAGGGTCACTTGAAATCAATGACTTCTACTGCAAAAAGGATAAGGCAGTATTTTTTTCTATGTATTGCATTCAGACAGACGGACTAAAATTGTGCTAATATAGTGATTGTTAGGGCTAGTGAACTTTTGTTCGAACATTCAGAGATTCGAATTATAGATGCGATGTTAGGTCACAAAATATTTTTTTTATTAAATTAATTTAGTTCTATAAGATTTCAAAAAAATGTATTCAAAACATTTTTTTCTACATGTACGATAATTTTGTTAACTATAACTACGATAGCTGGAACATATCCCAAATAATAAACACACTACAAGCGCCATCTCTGGTGGGGTTGTGGCAAACTATTAAAAGAGTTCCTCAGCATGAAAAGCGTTTTGACACGAACATTGGTTTCGAAAATATTTCGCCAGCTTGCACATAGATGGCACTGTATTAAATGACAGTTCAGGTAGTTATATAATAATTTCTTTCCCACTAGAGTAGAAATACACAAAATAACAAACATTATTGCATCCAAACTAATATTGCAAGGAGAAAACATTAGTTTCTTTGTTATAGATAAATTTTGAAAATACTAAGTTGATTTTAATAATTTATTCACCATTTAAAGGCATACAAGCAATATAAAAATTCAAACGAACGACCAATTAGTTATGTCATAAAAAAGAAATTTAATCGGATACTGAGTAAACTTGTTCATGTGATAATACCGTGCGCACCTGCGGTACTGCTATAGTCAAGCTGTGTTGACCTCTGACCGGAATAACACACCTCTAGTGTTCACTATACAATATGTTTTAATCTCATTACCCTAACAAGATATACCAGACATGCATCAATCTGACATGCAATACTATCATTTCCAAATGATTTTTTAAAGTGAAAACTTCTTGAGCCTGGTTAAACGATATTTGCTAAGGGAAAATCTTATTGGTCCTCATGAACAACATGCTCAACACGCATCACCAACATTTTTATTTGAATTTGGAAGAGATAACACGAACTTTTTATTTTATTTTTTTCGTATTCAATTTTGAATTTTAACATTAAGATCCAAGGGTTTATTTCAAATTGATTATATATTTTTATTTTATTTATTTTTGAACTATTGTCGCGCTTTCCCATCTATTTTGAGTTTTCATTTTTGTCTGCAGTCCTTATAACTGTTTTTTTTTAAATAACAACTATTGTTCGGTATTAATTGTAAAGAAATTAAATTAAATCGAGTAAATTTTATTTAACAAAATTGAATCGCTTTCAACTTCAAGCGAATACGGTCCCACCAATCAATGGAATCTCACGACAATGGTTTGAGTTCATGGCTCGCTTGGGTTCAGTACCTTGATTCAATAGTTAGGACGTAGATATAAAAAGGTTTTTTATTAATTCACATCTTGTGCGAAGTAAAGTGATATACAGTTTAACTTTTTTTCATTTCGTAAATCCTTTAGGAGTTAATTTTGTTCTTAATAGGAAATTGGCGTCGATATAACATAGTTCATATGTTCATACTTTACACAGTAACATATGTTCTTTAGAGATATGCTGGTGGAGTTGTATGAGAGATTAAAGTCCCCACGCTGGTATCAGCTTGAAACATTTATGTATGTATGTATTTTTATCAAAACAAAAAGAAGAACTTTACTAGTTTACAAATGTTAGTTAGATATAGTTTAAGGGCTTAAAACTAATGTGTGAATTCGCAAACTGTATAAATTTACTATCAACTTTAACGATAGTAACACAGTACATGTGTGGTGTACCTATTGTTAAAGTTTAATAAAGGAATGTAAATATATATGTGTATATCTAATTATGCCTAGGCCTTTAAAGTGACTTTATGTCACTACTAGCTGTGCCCCGCAGTTTCACCCGCCCTGCAATTCTACTTAAACGAAAATATATTACCTACCTAATACGACCGTAACCTCATCATCATCTTGCCCTTTTCCCGCGTATGTGGGGTCGACACAGTATTCGTAGATCCCTCATCACGCGCAACATCTCTTCTTATTCGGCAAATAATATCAAGTCATTTCAAAAACTAAATCTCATTGACAATATTATGGGAGGCCGAGAAACTAAACTAAATGTTGAGAATAACACAAAACTATT
>JWHW01008583.1:120539-131206 GCA_000931545.1 Papilio glaucus
GACCCTCCTGTATTCTCTTAATACCATTCAGTGTATAAGCCTCTACGAGCGTGAGATGTAGCCTTAATGGCGCGTAATGAACGCCACCACGCCTACGATCGGTAGTATGGACGCTGTAACGTTCATTATAATCAGATAATGAACGCAACGAGATATTTATTAACCTTATCGTATTCGTTGTTGTACGAGCTTTTACAAAGTATTAAATGCTTTAATGGGCTGCAAAGGCTGTTATTCTACAGACAAAATAATCTTTTTGTACAAAAAAGTTATTGAAGAATAATAATAGATAGAATATGAAGCGTCCATAGCCCAATGGTTAAGGGTAAGGACTGACGATCTTGGGGTCGTGGGATCGAATCCTCCATCCGACTATTGTCGTGAACCATATCCTAGCACAAGCTTTTAAGCTTAGTTGGAATGATTAAAAGAAATATTAGTAAATTATTTCAATAATCTACTAATATTTAAAAAAATACTACTTTGATTATACTACTATACTATTTTGGTGTGTTGGTACTAGTTAAATACTACCACGATAGTTTTAGTGTGGCGGAGGTAATGTTTAAGAATGTTGAAATACATGGCACGATGTTAATATATATTCTTAACAAAGATACAGCCCGTAACATCTGTCCCACGAATGGGCCGGCTCGACCGGTGAAATACCACGACCTCACAGAAGACAAGATTGAAGTCCTGACGAGTGAGGCGCCGGAGGCCTAATTTGTGTTTGTTTAAAATTATGGTACATTACTTATTTATGTTAATAGGCTTACTTCCTGTTAATTAGAAACTTATTAAGTTAAATTTTCCGACTATATTACGAATAATAATGTCATCCATACCGGCTTCGGCCACGGCGACTGCTTCAACCTTAATTTATGGAGCGTTGATGGCACGCTCGAGTGTGGCTGTGGCAGTTTTGGCGGCGAATGAACGTGAGCACTTGACACATGTTAGAATACCATTTTCATAATTGTAGTTTATGTTAGCTGGTGGTCTGCTTTTAATTTGGTCCCTTTTAGTATTATGTTCCTGCCTATGTACATTTTCAATATGTGTACATATTTTACTTTAAATTAATTTATTCCGACAAATTAACCTGCCTATATCTCTGCCTACTCGAATGGGCTAAAGACTATTTTTAATATGCTCTTTATAATATCACGATATTATGTCGCTTTCAAAAATAGCAATAACATCTAAAGACTTACTGAATACTTTTTGCAAACATTTAACGCCGACTCAAGTTGCCGATATCAAGGTCTCTGGTAATATCAACAGTTTCCCGGCGCACGATTACATCGGGTCACGGCGTCTGCTTACTGGCGGAGATAAAAATTTATTACCCTCTTCGCCTTCGCCCCCCTTTGACTTTGGATATAACACTGTAATAGCGCTGCGAATCTAATATTAAGAAGCGCTTTCAGAAAAATAAAACTATTCGGATTATATAACTAAAAAGAGGAAACTTTTTTTTTATTAAGGTTAGGAAATTTTAGGTCAAAATATCATTTTTTTAAAGATAAAATAAACATGTAATAAACAACATAATCACCATTACAGTCAACTGAAAAGTTATGATTTCCTTTTGAGTGGCACATTCGTGCATCATAGTTATATATCTTGGTAAAATATTAACTTAAATTCCAACTTAAGATTCACAATTTTAACAGAAAGACTGAGTATATAAGTATCGTGGTGTCGAGGTTGGTAAATAAAATGATATTAAATATACTAATTCGATATGTATGTTATATTATATACTGACCAATTTTTGTAAATATATACGCTTAGGCTACGGCTATAATGATTTGGATTATTTTTTGTATTTAAATACGGTTATCTATTTAGGTGTCTTATCCGTAAAAAAACGAGTTCCACATTTGTTTTTAAATAATTTATCTGCGCCATTTTTTGATTGGTTTTTTTTATTGTTTATCCTTGAAGTGTTGTCAAAGATGACATACTGACATCTCATCTTTTTGTATGGAGCAATATTTTATTTTTCCGTGATTTTAGTTTCTTATATCTCCATTATTATAAAAACTTTGAATCAACTTCTAACACAAATTTTCAAACAATGGCGATTAAATAGCGAAAAAACGTAACGAAAATGAACGTGTTTTCGCTGAAAGTTCGAAATGAAAGCAGCCGGTTTAACTTGAAAATTTTAAATTAACTCAACTGTTTTTCTGGACTTACATTTTAACTTGAATAACACACATTTTAATGAAAAACATTTTTATGTGATAATGTGTTTTCGAGACACCACATCAGCACAATTATACATAGTAGTGATTATAGTCGAAACCAGCTGTGTCAGCGATTTGTCAGTGATGCGCCACTGTGACCTCACTAAAGTAGCAGAATTGAGAGACAGGTGCTGAGTACTGTCTAGAATCTAGACGTACCCTTCACTAAGGGAAACCTGATTCATAAATACAAAGACGATCCTCAAAAAAACGCTGATATTTACCCATTTGATATTTTACCTAGAAATGTCTATTCCTTCAAGATCCAATTGTGTGTATACCAAGATTGTTTATTACTGGATTAGGCAACATGTAAAATCTTTTTATAACCTTACAGATACACATTAATCTACTTTTACAATTTCTTTTTATTAATTTACGTATCTCTACGTTTTAGGAGTATAAGATACAAAGAGATGTTGAAGGAAGAAGGACACATTTGTATTAGGCCACAAACGAGACTTTAAGTTAATGTTCCTATTACCCTCAAAACATGTCCAGCGTCATGTCCACTGTAAGTACCGTCGTATAAATAAATATATATGATATTCGTTTATGTTTATATGTATATATATTCGTCAATATATGGAGGGAAGGGTTTACTTTATGATTATGGCTCGTCAAATATAAACAAGGTTATATATCAGTATTCATTTTATTGGAGGTCACTCCAATATGTCAAGGTACATATACATTTTATTCGTTATTATATATTAATTTGAAAATGCCGCGTGGGTGCAATGTTCATAGGAACATGCGTAAAACAAATGACGAATTTCGAGTTAGATTCTTACAGGGCGTTTCACTTACCATGACCTGTAATATCAAATGATTCAAGAGGTTGCCGTCGTTGAATGCTATGTGATGGTAGGAAGAATTGGAATTTGTGGCTAACAGTTTGTTTCCACTGGCGTAAAGTCGTGTCGCGATACAAGGTTTGGCAACATGTTTTATGTGAATGTTTGCATTGCAAATCCAAAGTAAAGTCACGACCAATGAAATCTGGACGTAAACGTAATTGTAATTGTTTCATGCCCCGACATCAAAAAAAGGAGTAGGTTCTCAATTCGCTTGAATTTTGAATATATACTCGGCACGTTTGGGAAAAATGATTTTATCAATTGCATTGAATATATTTTTTTACACGAACAAAGGCTACTGGCACACGGGATTTTTTTTAATTTAATTTTGTTTTGTACAACGCTTTTTCTAATCCTATCGTTCAGAGTGACGTCTATCATACTTCTCAGGAACCGCATTTTTGCGGTGATTCATGCATAGGTATTTGTACATACTTATACCCTACACCCGTTTCAATGTCCTTAGTCATCTTCTACTTACCTTGCCCCACTTGCCTGTCGCAAAACGAATTATCACAACCGAGGTAACACCAAACATTACTAGGTCCAGGTAATCTCCTCATTCAAAACTTAAGAGAAAGCAAATAGCCGAATACGTGTTTACGGGTCTAATGTCGCATAATGTTTTGACGTTTCCTAAAATGGTTACGTAAGATGGGATATAAATTGACAACAAAATTTAATTACGTGACATTTACATATTAATCCTATTAGGGAGACTCGGTCGCTTGTTTTCGAAATCGGATTATGGCCGTCCCGAGCTCATAATACAATTTATAATATTTAATAACAAATTGTTTGGGAAAATAAAGCTAGCTTGGAACTGGTAACATCTTTTCCCTTCTTCCCACTTTTTCTTTTATCCCTTTTCTTTCAAACGCAAAGAATGGCAACGCATTTTTAATTGTACTGATTGTTGATTACGGTCGCTTAGCATCAGCTGAGCCGCTCACTCGGTTTTCTCTTTCCCATATATAAAAATAAAAACTCTTAAATGTTAGGTAATTCTGCACGGTAGTTTCCATACGGCTTTGAAAACATAAAGTAGTAGGTTCAAATCCGTTGTATAACATTCTCAGTATCAAAAATATATCAACAAAATAATTCTGCAATAGCAATATCAAAATTAAATTTGATGTTTTGAAAGCCACAATTAAGATAGGCCATACACCATGTCTATACTATAACATATATAAAGCTGAAGAGTTTGTTTGTTTGAACGCAGTAATCTCAGAAAATACTAATCGGATCTGAAAATATATTTCTAGATTTGATAACGCGATTATTAAGGAAGGTTATAGGATCTTTGACATAAGAGTAAAATGAAAAAGTACGCTAAGCAAGACGAATGTATTAGCGACGCGATGCGACGCGGTGATTCAATTAAATGTTTTCCCATGGACAATTATAATATGTTGCCTAATCTGGATCAGATTGTGTCGAAAATGAGATACCGATCTATCTAATTGTCTAATCAATGTAGTAGGATTTAATTTCAATTAAAAAGCTTCCGACGAAACCACGGAGCAATGCTAGTCAAAAATAAGAGATATTTAAAAAATATATATAGTTTCCTCATGTCCAAAGTGATGCATAAAATGTACTGAGCATAGAAACAAACAAAGAAATACAGTATAGTTCATAGTTCAAATAAATACAGTACAGTATAGTTCATACATCCTTTACATTTTTCCTATTTACGATACCGTCTTCTTTTGCTAAGAGCATTGTCATGTACTCTAATACACTCTTACTGCTCCGAATTACTCTTCCGAATATAAAAAAAAAATGTAACAAAACGGTCTAAATAAAGAAGTGACGCATCACTGAATTTCATTATAAAGGTTCGTATATGTGACATGAAAGGTAATTCTATACAAAGGAATTGTGTCGGTTGTGTGGACATGTAAAATTAATGGATAAAAGCCGGTTAAGTCGATAAATAGACTAACTTAAATATCAAAAAAATGATAACCACTCACAAACATTAAGTGAGTGTAGAGAAGATGTGTAAGTGAATTATAAAAAGTACCTACCACTAAAACGTCGTACGTGTTTATGTTTTCTTAAAAACCCTTAAAATAAAAAGAAGGAAAGGAAGGGATGAGAAGAGCCTGATCTTTGGAACGGACTTTAACAGGTAACGGTCTCATATCATCAGTTAAGCAGTGTGCTTTTATGTTACCTTATAGCATAGTAATACATTAAGATTACTTTAATTCATAAAAATGAATAATATTTCATAAAATAAAATACGATAAAACTGTTAAGTAAAACCTACTTTCTTATTTCTTAAACATGCAGCAGGGGCGTCGTCTTCGAAACCTTGCGCGAGGTAAATCAGTTATAAAATTTTCAACGTTGACGACACTGAAGATCGTTAAGTGTTAAAACTTTTAGTAATTTAACCTAGATCGGGTTAACGGCTCTTTTAAAGTTAAATATTCGACCTCGATTAAGTTTTACTATATATGTTATTTTGCTGAGATACACGGTTAAAGTTTACAATGTTGCGATTATTGAAAATAAATAATAATATTGAAAAGAATTTCGTTTTGAAATTTGTAAGTTTTACGTATTTGTTTCATTATTTTAAATGAAGGAGGTTAACAAGCCGTACACCATATTATAAGTATTCAACTTCACAAGGTTCTAAATTCAAAATCGTGTGAGATGAATACTCTTTTGCCTGCTTCTACTAAAAATATTAACTTACGCTTTGAAGTTTTCAGCTCGACACTGCAAAAACTTAAACTAAGCGTAGCCTTGTGCTAAGAGATGATTCACAATAGTCAATAGATGGATTCGAAGCTATGACCTTATATTTTGCAGTAAATACGCTAAGCCTAATATTGAAATATTTAACGCTCGCGACGGTAATGAAATAAAAATACACAGCTCTCCAACACTGAGGGAAAATAACAATGTTGCGGAAGAGAATAACAATTGCAGCATAAGCGAGTAGGCTGGGGACCGCTTCAACACTTAAGCGAGCTCAGTAATAGACCTAAGTACCGCATCAAATGTCCCACTTGAGCCGCAAGTCATTTTGCGACGGAAATGAAACGACAATTCGTCCTTTGAGATCTACAAGTGACGGTTAGGGTTACTTAAAGTTAATTGTAAAAATAAAAAAGTGTAAAAATTACCTCGTTAGTGGAGAAAAAGATAAAATAAAACGGAGATTTTAATTTTAAAAATAATATTTTCAAATGAGCATTCTCTGATCTATCAAGAACAAGAAATTCAATCAACAAAATTTTAGTAGAAATGTCATTTAAATAAAATAAAAAAAAACTGTACTAAGAATGAATTTTCAGCCGAATCGGACACGAAAATCAAATCTTCGGCGACGGTAACAGTGTTCAGAAAACCGAAACTTTTTATATCAAAGTAACTATTAAATGCTATAATGTAGTGTATTTTCATATTTCAACTTTAAATTCTTTTGACGCTGGTCTTTTTAGTTTTTATAAAGTGTAAAAAATAAGCAATTAAAAGTATTTTAACATAATAATAAAAATAAATTAATTATAGAAGGGCATTTAAACACTGTTCCAATATGTTCGTCTAATATTATAAAGTGGATCGATGTGATTGTTTGTTTGTTTCCAGATATACTCAAAAACTACAAAACCGATTTCAAAAATTATTTCACTATTAGAAAGTTGTCTACCAGCTAGGCTATATCTTATTTTTATATGAAGCGAAACTGGAGCGGGTTGCTAGTAAATAACATAGCAATAAACCCACTATAGTAGGAGAAACGTAAAACATGGTCGTAGCGTAGTAATTAATTGCACCCGTTCGAAACGTTAAATTATGACTTTATTCGCCAATACATATATACTAGCAGCTGCCCGCGGCTTCGCACGCACTCCTTTGTTATCAATCGAATCGAATAAATGACATATTATATATGCCATTAAAAATATTATTGCTTTTAAAAAAGCTCTTAATGAAAATTAAAAACTTATAAGCGAGGTTGAAGATAAAATTTAGAGCCGTCCTTTGTGAGTAAAGCTCCCCCATAAAAATTGCTTCAGCGTTCCAATATTGAGACGTCAGGTGCTCGTTTTAAAACAAAAAAAAAGCGTAAAACTGTTATTTTTTTAACAAGCTCACTAACGTACCGAAAGCAAAGTTAATGGCTTTATAACGGATCGATCTGTAGTTCTACCAGAATATTTCTTACACGTCAATATCAGCCTATTGTTATCAAAAATTTTAAAGTCTGAAGTCATTATCTTTTTTACTAAACTGTAAAAGATATTATAACTATGTAAGTATGTGTAAGTTCTCCTAGGGCGTCCCCTACCAACACTGCCACTAATTTTTGCAACATAAGTTTCGTTATGCTCTCTTTATTCATCTTTTCAACATGCCCGAACCACCGAACCACACCTTTCTCAATTCTAGGTGCAACATCCACTTTTAAGCCACACTTTTCCCTTATAATTCTATTTGTATCCTATCATTCAATGTCACGCCTAACATACTTCTTAAGGATCGCATCTCAACGGCATTAACTCTACTAGCATGTTTTTCCTGCCAAACCCAACTCTCACTTCCATAAATTAAAGTGGGGACTAGTACAGCATTGTGTATTATCAGACGAGCCTTTATATATAGATACATTCTGACTCCTCACTACTGCACCTATAGCCCCATTCATTTTATTTTCCGCATTCACTCGTCGTTCAAATCTTTAACAATTTAATGATCTTATGTATTTGTATTGTCGAGCTCTTTTAAATTTTATATATTTTTAGTGATAATTTTTATCTATTATTCCAATTGTTCATAACGATTCTGGGAGTTGATGATTGTCACCACATTGTGAATTTACTTTAGTTTGTTCCACATCAAGATAAAATTTTTGTAAACAAACATACGTCACTATACATGGTGGAAACTGTGTGGAAATCAAGTGAAGTGTAATGAATATGGATGACTAATGTTGTAAGGTAATGTGATAAAGATGTGTTTTTCGAAAATATCTTGAAATTTACGATTTTTAACCTAAAAGGTTTTAGTTACAAAACTTCCATCTTGTTTTAAAACAAACTATACGTAGTAATTTTTGTTTATTAGTATTTTATGGTTGACTTTTTAACGTATTCAACTTTTAGACTAATAAAAAGGAAAGATTCGTTTCTAATTGGTAAACCAATGTTTAATTATTTAAAAAAGAATAATTAAAATAGGTTGAATTAGATCGCAACGTATAACATATAATTTTTATACTATTTCTAAATCCTCCCAGGTGTCCACATGTGCGAGCAGCTAGCCAATCTACAAGACTTATTTAGAAAACATTTTTATAGATTAACCGATCACAAGCAGTTATCAAACTTATTTCCCCACAGACCAATTTTCTAGTCATAAATATTGAGTCCGTTCTATTTTTAGAAAGCGATCTAGTTTTAGTCTTTGATTTAGTGCGTCATAAATAAATTTGTATCGATATTGACATCAAGAACTAATGTAAAATTCATCACAGACGACAGAAATATGGATTTAAGTAACTCGAGTGACATCATTAATTCTCGGAACTTATTCCCAACGAAACGAAAAATGTTCCCTTTGTATGCAGAAATGGAATCTGACCGTGCTTGTTAGTGACGCAGCCTGTTACAACAACCCGTCAAGTAATACCATATAAACTAGTTGCTAGGTTGTTACCTGATTAAGTGACCATAGAAATGTAGAGTCACTTTTAAATTCTGTAATAAATAAGGGTAAAAGTAGACAGTGGTCTTCATCAACTTGTCTTCAACTGACTTCAGGTTATTTTTTACAATTTTGTTGTTTCTTACCTCCGTCATTTATGAATCGGTTTTGAAAATTATTTTTGCATTCGATAGCTATTGTTTCCAGTTTGTTCCCATCCGGTTCTAGAGTTCATTATTTTCGGGAATAGATGTCAGTTTTTTGTATTTCTACTTCGTTAAATTTATATTAAAGATTCTAATAAAAGCTTAAATTATCCTTAGAAAGTCAACTAATATTTAAAATTTAAATATTTTTTCGTAATGCAATGCTGCCCATATATCTTAGCCAGATGAGGTTATGAGACACGATGTAAGCATAATAGCGTCGTAATAAATTCCTTTCAGTATATCTCCTCAAGGACTTAGGTTCTCTATTACAACCGTACATCCTACACGTCAGAAAGATAAATGGTCGCCGGAGAACAGAGAAGACATTATCCATCACAAATGTAAGACTAAATATTGTAAGGGCTATTTAGTCTTGTGTATACACAAACGGTATAATAGATACGATAAAATTATATACACTTCGGTTACAAGATAGAAACTTCAATTTATGTACTGGACGCAGCAATGAAGAATCATATAAAAAATACAATTGAATCATGTATCTTTCATCTGCGACTATAAGGAGTACACTACTGTTTCTATATTTTACCTTGCCATAATAATAATAAAGTAATATACAAAATGAACAAAAGAAAAGACAGCCCAGATGCAGGAAAGTATTAAAGAACTTTCCTCGTGATGTTTTTAATCGGAAAGATAGGGATTTGTTAATGGTTAGATATGATAACAGTAAAGATCTAAATTAAGTTAACGGACGTGTTTATACGTTTCTTGCCTCTGGTTTCTTCTTTTTAAATCGTACTTAGATAAATAATTATAACATTGTTAAAATAATACAATCTCACGTGAAGAGGTAGTTCCGTTATAGGCTCGTTTATACCAAAATCGTTTCTACCATATAACACTCCTCGCCCGCTGGTCCGACCAAGTACAATCTATGTTGGATATCGATATCCCAGCTGCCCTGCGACAAGCTGAGGACAGAGTGGTGTAGGCACTTCAAGACAAACACAACCTTCAGTAATGAAGAGCGTACGAAGAAGAACACTGCTCAATACAAGACCTCTCTTGCAACTCACAATGTCCAGTGGTAGCATCTGCAGCAGTTTTGAGATGAATCGGTCTTCTCGGCCGGGGAAGTACCACAATCTTATAGAATACAACAATGGAATATTTATGCGTTTCTACTGATTTTGAGGTGTGCAGAAGAAATTCCCTTCCCATTACCAAATTGTATCCTTCCATGTTTATTCCCATCCTCTTTCCCAATTAAGGCAGCATATCTCCAAATTGTCTGACTATTGCGGATGCAATAATATTTCGCATTCGTTAGCGTTGTCGCTTTAGCAAATATTCGTCCATTGCTGAACGTAGGCCTGCCGCATTGATCGCCACAAAGATTGGTCCCCTGCCACATCTAGTAGCCTCACGCAACCTTATTTCGTATTATGTGCTTATAATTGTTGGTGTATCAGAAATACAATAAACGAAACCTGACACCCAATACAATCATAACTTCCATCAGAATAAGTTCTCGTCTGTGAGCAATGTGATAGAAAAACTTTTACAACAAAGGCGAGTATTAATAAGAGTTCGAAAAATATGCTTCATAACTAACATTTTCTTGATTATATGTTATCTTGATGTTTGAAATTAATTTATTAATTAATTACACAATGCGCTGTGAAGCAAAACGTCCAGGTGAG
>JWHW01008619.1:10034-27392 GCA_000931545.1 Papilio glaucus
TTGGCGTAAAAAATACATGTATATGGTGTATAATTACTTACTAAGGATAAAAAACATATTGACTTCATCCTTATAACTAAAACTGCATATTTATTTATTTTAAAATAGTGTTACGTAGTTATAAAGGAACACGAGGACGGAATGCTTTTACGGCATCGTTAAGTTCGCGAACTAGTTTTATGACGCAAGCGCAAACAAATGCCATTTCAATCAATATTTTACGCGTTGTGATATAAAATTTAAGATGTGAAAACCTTTTGCGTTGTCCAATGAACTAGAAGCGAGGGATGAAGGAGGTTTCATAACCAATTCTAATTTTATATAAAAAACTTAATATTCGAATACTAAAATATGTTATCGTTAACATTTTTACTCAGTATATATTTATATCCTAAAAATTGTATAATATGGAGGCTGATTTTGGGTTTCTTTCAGTTGGCGCCTAGTATTAATCACAAATAACTAATTTCCAATGTATTCAGATTTATTCTCTCCTAAGAAAACCGCTCATCTCTGGGGTTTTGTACGCTGTGGAATTAACTAAAACTCGATAACCGCTTAGATTGTATGAGAAAGGTTCCATTATCTCCTTGAGTCAAAAATGTAAATTAGTAACATTCGATGATTTAAGAAACATTAACTAATTTTTGCCAGTTTAACGAGAAAAGGTCGTGCCTTTTCTCGAATCATCGCGTTTTCAAACCATCATAGCTACGGTACGGGTGAACCCTGATATTAAGTGTACGGTGCTAGAAAGCTGAAATGTTCAGGTTAATATGCTTAGTATTCTGCTTATATGGTATGACTTAATTTTTGGGTGTTTTGAGCACTCACGATTTCGCTGTACTACCTTGACGGAATAAGGGGTTAGAACCGTGAGGTATGACGTATCAATGACGCCAGGACAGCGTTCGTGAGCACTTTTCCAAAAGGAACAGAATAAGCAATGTTTATAACCGCTTATAGTGTGGGAGCGCCCAAATGAAACCGCATTGTATGTAATACACATACTACGTACCGAGTGTCAATTATATAGCTTCGGCGAACAGGGGTTTTGCAGCCTAGGGCCCCGTCGTATATCGTCGTCATAAAGTGTGTTCCCCTTGTGGCTTTTGTGACCTCCTGTTGTCTAAGTTTTATATAATATATATAGGTAACATAACGATGTGATAAATAATAATAATCATTCAGTCATTTGGTTTTTAAATAAATTATTACTTGTTTATTTATTTCATCTTGTACATAAATTAAATGTGTTTGCACGACAATTTTAAACAATAATGGGTATAGCACAGGTTCATTGCATACATATACAAAATATTCGCTAGAGTTATTTAATATATACTATAAATATGTAGGCGTGTATTTGTATTTTAATATATTCTTTCATATGCAGATAATATTTGACAGTGGTAGAGCCTGCAACAACAACATCTATTGCACGAATGGGCCAGCTCGACCGGTGAAATACCACGACCTCACAGAAAACAGGTGTGAAGTAGAAGTATTCTGCGTTTCGTTTGATGAGTGAGGTACCGGAGGCCTAATTTCAGTCCTCTTCCCCTTCCCACTCTTTCCTCATAAGGATAGGATGGGAACAGGAAGATGATTGGACGGGGAGGGGTTAACGGGGAAAAGGAAATATCCTTATTCCTGTCTATGCCCTCCTCTGTCCATTAAAGATAGGCAACGCATCTGCAACACATTTGCTTGTTGTTGTCTATGGGTAGCGTTCACTTAACATCAGGTTGCATCCGCTTGCTCGTTTGCCACCATATTCAATAAAAAAAAATATTATTGGATATGATTATTACGATAAAGTCAAACATAAGATGAGTTTAAAAGTGATTTTAATAATGTTAATAATTTAGTGTGTAAAATTTCTAATAACTACTTGAATGTTTTACTTCTTGACACTGTGTCTGAAAGGGCATGACAAACATGGCAGGACTTATCGAGCATTTATTAACAAAAAGGCATATCAATGTCAGTAATTAAATCACAAACAGGTAGTAAATCACACTCGGCCTTTCATACTACGCTTCTTTATTCTTAATACTTGAGTTTTAAGATTGTTTATATTAGTATATTAACTTAGTAGCGAAATAAACATACAGACAACATATATTTGTCAGAATACACCAGTAACAATAATTTTTGAACTTTTCCAACAGAGGTACATATTTTGCGAAAAACTTGTCTGTTGGTAAACTTAATGGAGTATTTATTTCATCTAATAAGAACACAGATTATATCAACCAGGAAGATAGTATTAGTAGGTGTAGTTATATTAGATTAATTTTATAGTTTGTTGTCATATAGACATGTTTTAAAGTAGGTTAAAATAATGCTTACTAAAAAGGGCGATATAAGGAGCACCCATAACCGACGAGCATGCATGCGTGGATATATGAATGTGGAAGAAGCTTGAGACGTGTGCCAGGATTGCGCCAAATGGAAATCCATGATCTCTGCTTACCCCTCTGGATTACGGGCGTGAGCGCATTAAAAAAATATATTGTTCCGTGAAAGTATCAAAGTTACTTGTGGCACTACACCATTATTGCCGGTATAAGTTGCACTTTCTTTACACACTAATCTAATTGAAGAACGTCCTAAGTAGCGTGCGGACATTATGAGGCAATTAACACTCGGTAAGGTTTTTTCTTGTCGCCATCAGAATTTGTGCAATCAATTATTAATTCATGTTTTATTAATAAAATTATTTCAGCCGCTGTTGTAATAACTTTAATAGCCAATTCAATACAAATCGAAAGGTTAGAAGATGTTTTAGTATACGCAGTGGAGCCGGCAACCGTATGTATTACAGTCAATTCGAACTTATAGAAAAAATAATATTTCTTCCTAAGCATAAGATTTTTGATTATTTTGCCAGAAAATTCAAAAACGCGAAGTTACTGATTCATCTAAGAAAAAACAAAGCTTTAGCCAATTTAAAGAATTTGTTGAAGATAAATTGATTCAACATACACAAGCGTTGGAGCATTTGGTTAAACTAGTACAAACGAACGAAGAAACGAGTAGACAACTGCTTGAAAATTTGAGCAACAATGTTGAGCAGCCGAAACTGCCTGAAAAAATAGAGGTACATCAGCAACGTAGACCTGTTAATATAGAGGATGAACAGCCCGATCATCCACTCTTAAAACTGGGAAAAAATGTTACTAAATACGGAAAGTTGATCGGAAATATTTTAATAAATGAACTTAAAAATCACACCGACCCTATACCGATCGTTGAAAAAGAGCCCAAATGAATTATTATAATTGAGATTGACGCAAAATCATCAAGTTTATCTATTTTTAATAATAAATCTTTTTTCTTTAAATGCTTTTTCTTTATTTCCTAGTCAATTAACTTTTTTATTTCCTTTAACATTGCCTTATACCATTTTCATATTCTTAGCTCTAATATTGTACTAAAATTTTATCCCAGAAGTCTGGCTGATCCGAAAACATACTTTTGTCAAATAAATTGCTCATGACATGCCTTATGTTTGATGATATTGCCCTTTCAGGTGGTATCACGAAGGTCCTTCAGTTCTAAACCAGTGTTAGTGGCAGATTCTCCAAACAAAAAGATAAGTCCTTGGTGCGGAGTGGCAATATTATGTCACAGGACATATTCCCCGGTATGTGGCTATGATGATAACTTTGGCTATGGGAAATTCGATGATGTCTGTCATATGCTCCAGGTTAATTGTTATTGGAAATATAGTAAGTACAGTGCTTATTGTTATTTTTGATTTATTTTTTGGTTTATTTTCAGTTTATAATTTATTAAATTTGCTTTCAGATTTTGCTCTCGTACCTTCATGTCGGCCGGTAGTATGATTTGAAAAATAGTTGTATTAATATTAATAACTTTATTGCTTTATATATTAACATCTATTTATATCGCCGCCATTTTTTGTTTAAAGTAAATATAAATTTCAGATTTTAGTTGTTTTTATCCAACGCCTGGTCCCAATTCCTTTTGATTAGGGCAAATGTCTTCATCCTCTTTCACATGTCTGAAAACTAAATAAAATAATTGTTTATCATTTAAATCATTTTATTGTAAAAATAAAACATTTACTTTACATTTGAATTCCTTTGTGACGACTAAAGTTTTTAATTAACTACCTCTTACACCTTTTGCATTTTAATTTCCATTTTACGGAGTTAAGTAACCGTGAACATAATTTTTATACTTATGCGGTTAGTACCAAATCAGTATTATCACATTTTTATTTCTTACTATCCGATATAAAGTAATTTGAATTACGATGTTTACCCATGTTGTATTCGCAGGAATATTCGTACATATCGCAGAGATCTAAAAACGTTCTTGCTTCGTTAACAGATTTTCCACATATTATAACCGTGTCATGGAAACATGTGTAGGCGTGGTCACAGAGTTTCTTCAGTTCCGCCTGTAATAAAGCATCTTTGTGATTAATGCAGGCAGTGATATAAGACCGTGGAAATGAGTAATAGATCAACGAGATCATAGTACACGACTATTAAGATTATTTTAAACTTTGTTTACTGCGTCTGGTGGAAAGAACGTGTGTTTAGTCAGGCTTATTCAAGATTTCGAAGTAAGTAAGTCAACACATCTACGCATACATGCCCGTCGGTTACGAGTTCTCCTTATATCGGCCTCAGAGTGCTACTAATCTAATCGATTTAATTCCCCTGTCAACACTGCCACTCACTTTAGCAACATACATTTGTCATTTCATTCTTTCTTTCGATATACCCGAACCACCGCATACCTTTTTTCAATTCTAGTCACAGCATAATGAATGTGTTTAGACAATGGTAATTGATGAGGTCCATAACAACTAGCAAGGCAAAGCAAGACACCCGAGAAAATTCTTCTTCAAATCTTATTTAAATTATTTATTTTCTACACGGATCTCTTTCATACCCTATAACAAATACTTATGTATGTATTTTGTATAGCAGAAGGTTCCTTCTAATAGCTACTACCCACTAACTAGTTAGTGGTTCACCTGATGTTAAGTAATCGCGAGACCCATAGGCATCTACAACACGCTAATGTGTTGCAGATACGTTGCCTACCTTTAATGGACAGAGGAGGGGACAGACAGGATAAAGGATATTTCCTTCTCCCATTCATTTCCTCCGCCGTCTAATAAAGGATAGAATGGGAAAGGGAAGAAGATTGATATCAGACCACCAGCACCTCACTCGTCAGACGAAGCGCAGAAGCACAAAATACTTTTACTTCACGCTTGTTTTCTGTGAGGTCGTGGTAATTCACCGGTTGAGCCGGTCCATTCGTGCAACAGATGTTGTTGCGGGCTCTACCACTGTTAAATGTAGTAATGACTCATGAAGATTGTTCATGACATGAAACATATAGTATTTGCTCACCACATGAGTCCTGTCGCCAATAAGATGTGACTGTAACGATGATATTAAAATATTTAGAGTGAAAACTGTTGCAACAATATACATGAGTTGTAACTGATTTAACGCGACTACACTATGTAAACGTCTTGTTTTCTGGAGCGTTCCGTATTCATTACATATTATTATTGAAGCTTTGTTATTGAACACAACAATAACCGGATGGTTCCTTACAACGTTCACAATATTAGTCAAGATGATTTGTGCTATGTTAAACGATTAAACAAACAATATATTAATTTAGTAATATTGCTATAACTCCGAAAAATATAGATCTTGTTAGAGATAGCACAGATTGTATTATTAATGGAGCATTTGTTTGTGTTTAAAAAAAATCAATTAGAGCTGGAATGTACAAAATCCATTAATGCGACGAATAGACACACACACACAAAATCGCATAATATTCTTGACCATTTCGGGAATGGTAATATAAGGTCTTGTTGTATCGTGTATTTATTTAAGGAGATATACAGAAACAAAAGATAAAAACCGGCCAAGTTCGAATCGGACTCGCTCACGAAGGGTTCCGTACCATTACCTATGAAAACGGCTAAAAACTAACGTTTGTTATATGGGAGCCCCCATATATTTTATTCTGTTTTTTGGTATTTGTTGTTATAATTCATGAGATACAGCCTGGTGATAGACGGACAGACAGACGGACGACGGAGGCTTAGAAATAGGCTGAGGTTTCGAAGACCTAATTCCATTCCTCTTCCCCTTCCCTTCCTTTTTTAAATACAGAAAGGATGGTTAGGGGAAGAGCATAGCGGGCGAGGGGATGGATAGAAAACTGTAACTCATTTGCTTTTTACAAATGTCCATGGGTAACAGTCACTTCGTATCAAGTGAACCGCTTACTGATTTGCCTCCTTCTTTAATAAAAATAGCAACTAAATAGATTAGTCGTTTTATTCAGTTACAGATACTAATGGATGTCGTAAACTGGATGATAAAATTTTGTAGTCAGATTTCTTTTATACAAAGAAGGTGTCAAACTACTTGCTAGTTCTCATCCCCCCCAAATCCTCTGTCCATAGTACAAAAGGATGGGAAGGGGAGAAGGCATAGGCCGCCAGCACCTCACTAATGAGACGAAACCCAGAAAATTCTTCTTCAGTCCTGTCTTCTGTGAGGTTACAACCTCACATACTACAGTATGTCGTCGATTTTACTTGCCCAATCGTGTAACAGATGTTGTTGTAACCATTGTTAAGGAATCAAATAAAACAATTTGATTCGGTTGTGATAGTTATTGCATATTTTGTTGAAAAAAAATCCAATAAATTAAGCAATCAAGCAATGTACGGAAAGTTTTTAATATTATTTCGTTTTATATACTACTATACCAATACTACCCTATCGCTTCTAAAAATCTCGATAAAAGTTTCATAGCGAATGATCTAAGAATCTTAAGTATTTATTTTATCTTGAATAAAAATACCATTTTTAAAATTAAAGAAATAAAACAATTGTTTTGAAAAAATTATGATTTTTATTAAAATAAAAATGTTTTTAATATCTATATAATCCTTGTACCTTTATAATCTCTATGAATAAAAATATTGTCATATAGGAAGCTATTTTAATGTAATAAATTGCTATTTTCGTACAAGATTATCGTTGATTAAATATCAAAAGTAGGTTTAATCATCGTAGTAGCTATTGGTGGGCCGACGAGACACGCTCAGCACGGACTTATCCTCTGGACACGCTGTTTGTTTGTAATCTGAAAACGCAGAGACATATTCAAATCAGTTTATATCACAATTCTGAATGTCTTTCGCCTATTCAATCTATATGTTGAAATATAGAAGAATATAAGATAAAAATTCAGCGAATACAACATATATAATCCCTCATTCTTACTTCGTCGCCTGATGCAATTGAAGTCAAACATATCGCAGAGGTCCCGGAAGCCCATTATATCTCCCGCGTGGTTGACGCCGCACACGGGCACGCGGTCGTGGTTGCACACCTTGGCCATGCTGCACCATTTAGCACCCATCTGGTAGTCATTTAAAGATAGTTTAAAGCTTGTTTTGTCTATTGACACCGTTTCTCAGTATCTCAGCATCCGCAATAATCAGGAAAAGCTTCGGTTGTGTTGTCAGATTTTGTATGGGAAATAGTAGAAAAAAGCGAGGAAAAGGAACAGAGGAGTTGATGTCTGCAGCACTTCTATCATCAAAAAGCAGAACATATCTATACCACTACTTCACGACGTTATGTCGCCAGTGTTCGCTTCATGTTGCGACCGCTGCCTTGACCACCATTCTGTTATTAGTTTTAGGTACCATTTTTTGACTGCAGTGATTTTGGGACACGTGTAACCAAAACTAGAAGTTTATTGGTTTAAGCTTCTAGCAAACTAACCGAATAGTTTACTTTTCCAATAATAAGGTTATTATAGACTTGAGGTACACATCAGTGTTCTGAAGTTTCTTATTGTTTCATTGTAAATGCATTGAAAACAACAACGACGACGCTTCGCTCGACGGGGAACTGTTTAAAGTTTGATAACATGGAAATTGACTACGCTGTATACGCATGGAAAATTACAAATATACATTGTTGTATTTGTAAACCAACGAATTTATTATAATTGATGTCTATATACATACTTTAAGAAAACAATAATTTTACTGCGGAAATGAAAATTACTAATTATTAGAACTATTGCAAGAAGCAATGAAGTGATTCTAACCTTAAGTAATAGGCTAGTAAGTTTTTATCTTGGTAATAGTAGAGTAAAGTTTGAATATATTTTATCTTAACTTATGCTACAAAGAAAAATTAAAGTTTGCCCTATTTCTTGTTACATTTTCCGCGAGTTAAAATGACAAACAAGAAAATGTGAAAATGGATGCATTACTTTTTTTACCTTCCGGCCCATAACGATGTCTTCATTGTCGCGGTCTGGAGGAGGCCCGTGCGCCACGGCCCTCGTTATAATGCAGCAGAAAAATAATATAACTGAAAATTATAACTGCGTTATTAAAATAATAATAATAAAAAAAGTGGGTGTACCTCAAAATTATGTACTCGATGTGTCAAGGTCGCAAACAGTTTTTTTTGAGGAATAAAGAGCATATTTAGTGTTCCTACACTAAACATACATTTTACTAGAAATCGATGCCGTATATTCACTATACCTTGTTTCACATAGAGATGGAATTTTTGTAAACAAGCAAACGTCATTTACCATACATGGCGCCCATTACACTTTTTATACTTTCATCGGAATTTTTTTTTCGAAAATATTTTGGAACTTACTAATTTTGAACTAAAGTGAATTTAAGTTGAAACGCAAAAAACAGTCAAATCTTTTCTCTTTATGATATTAGTATAAATAATACATAATCACAAAATATAACTAAATTATTTACTTTTTTTACAAAACATTTATCTTAATCAGAGATAAAATGTACCTTTATCAAAAAACATCTTTTGCTATCCGAAAATGTTTTATCTTTAGGTTTGCGAGTGGGAGTTGCAAGTAATAAGATATTCGGCTTTATTAAATAACTTTGAGCTAAAGGTCACTTACTCTCCGGCAAATTGTGTGTCTGTTAACTTAATGTAGGAGAAAAAAATAAGGTACTTTTCGCATAAAATGTCAAAGTATTAAATATTCAGATCAGATCAATCAAATACGATATTAGGATTTACATAGCGTAATTTCTCTGTTATTATTTATTTATTTTTATATGTTTATTTAAAATGAAACAAAAAAAAAACGACTAGAAAAAAAAGACTTTGCAGTGTTATTTTATTTAAATTACCCTAAAAACACTAATATTTTTTGACGTGAAAATAACTCACCAAATAATTTCATGTTCGTTTTGTTTTGCTTTTCGATCGACCAAGTCCCTTGGCAACTTGATTACAAATGACAGGACTACAAGTTTTCATATTGCTACAGGTGTTTACAAACTTTGTCTATTGTTTCCTAGAACACCTAGATCACTACACAAACTTCCTATGAAGCGATAAATAAACTCGTACATAGATTGTTGGCGATGAAACAATGAAGAGGTAACTTAGATAGGAGGTACGTGTTTACATTTATATTGTTTGGTTTCTCGAAAGTCTGTAAAAATAGTTGTATAGTGAATAGAAGCAAATATTCAACGGCACTGCAACGATCAGATGAGTTATGGATGCATTGACAACCTATGTCGGCCTCAGACAGAGGGCAATGAATGAAAGTGGTAGAGCCCGCAGCTGGTAGAGCAGTGCTTTTACGGGATAGTTCTACCTATACAAAAAATATAAAGATAAATTTAAAAATAAAAACCGTATCAAAATACAAAATTTCATCCAAATCGTTGGTATGGTTGCTTGGATATAAAATAATTTTTAAGTTTTATATTATAAGATGAAAGTTTTATTATGGATAACTTTATTAAGCTTACGTGTTTTGTATTCACAGTTAAATTCCAGGAGATCACAATCATCTATGAATCTTCTAACTTCTCTCGTGACAGGATCTAAGCCACAAAGACGTCTCTTATTGTGAACACACACAAATGCATCAAGACATGTCCGCTATAAAGAGTTTAAAATAAAAAAAATGACTGTGACTTCACACACGGTAGAAGTTAAAATACAAATTAAATTTATAATTAAAATTCAACATAAAAACATTCGCTAGATTTTTTACCCACACCCTCCATAAAGAAGTTTCTTTAAAAAAAAAAGAAAATGAATTTCTCTTAGTAACAGAGATTTAGATTAGATTGCTTACGAAACTGTTCTCCCTCTCCCTTTTCATAATAACGTTCTAAAATGACGCGTATTAATAATAGACTTTATACCATGCAAGTTCAAGTCAAGGCTAACCCCAATGTCAATGTAAAGCCCACGCTTACACTGCCGAAAATATTGACATAAAACATATTTTGATCTCGACCATCAAGATAGAGAGAAAGCTTATATCGCGACACGATTTTACACCAGTGGAAACCCACGGCAAGGTTAAGAAAAATTGACTAGGTATTATTGTGGATTAATAAATTTAATACTTCATGTATTAATCTTAATCTATCTCTATATAAGTTAATCTCTCGACCTGATTCTGTGGATACAATAAGGCTGTGGCAATAAACAAAGATAGACAGAATCAATATAACAAATGTTTTTAGCTGTTTCGTAAATTCATTAGACTTTCCGTTTGCATATTCTGTTGATTTACTGAAGTGATTTTACCATCTAATTATGTATTCAGTGAATAATTTACGCAAATATCTATATCCGTGAATAATTTACGTAATAAATTTTTATTATCTTGTTAAATTTAAATGACAACAAAACGTTCTTACTTTCTTTTTTAATTGGCCATCAGTGTTGTATATTCCTAAATATATAAGCAATACACAAAGCAATATTGACATAGGAGTAAATTAATAATATCCTTAATTGAATTAGGTACATATACTTTTAGTTACTTATTTAAAATTTTATAACTAGAGGTTGTTAATTAATACAATATGGTATGTATGTAACTGTAATACCCGTAGGCAACTAGCTACTGAATTCAATTTAATATAAATCGATAAACTGATATAAGAAAAATAAAAAGCAATAACTGTGCAAATACAATTGTCGAAACTTTAAATGTTTATTGTTTTGAATTTAATTTCAATATTAAAATGAACACTTTACTCATGAATTTCGAAATGGCTAACAAAAACATATTTCTGGGTACATATTTATTTTCTAAATTATTAAAATGATTAAATATAATAAAGTAATGCATATGATTTTTCAGGCTTACAAGTTGTTGTTTTCTTCTGTGTCACCACAATTTACAGTGAACCAGCTGGAAGGGTAATATTCATTGTCTGTTTAAAGTAATTAATAAGGCTATTCTTCTAAGCTAATAAGAATTAATTTACGTATACAAGACGCAAAGAAATCCTTACCCAACATTACTATACTATTTAGGACAGAGTAGAATGAAGTTTAAGGTATTTGCCATTCGGCTGTTTTCGTAAGGTATCAATTAGATGATCTAGATGAAGATAAACAAACATGTCAGTTGAACTGACGATAAAATTTGATTAAAATTATTTGAAAAATAAATGTCACAGGCACAATTTTGCATACATGTGGCCTTTACAAAATGTATATAATTAAAGTTTGCTGCAAAATTCATGTTTGCTTCCATTTAAAATTCTACACTCGTTTTGTCTTGTCAGGCTTGTTATCACGCTAAGGTTTGTGTTCATAATGCTGTGGAAAAATGTGGTATTGATTCAAAAGGCAAACTACGAAGATTCATCGACTCGTGTGATATAAAAGAATACAACTGTTTGAAAGGAACTGGTGAGATTTTTATGTTTTAATATATCAATTATCCAAATCTACACGGTTATAGATCAATCTTAATAAAGTATTTTATAATGATATCAAAGTAATATCTACAGAATAAAAATATTTCAGATTTTACAAAGACAGTTTTTGAGAAATGTGCATCGCTTCCTTCACCTAAAGAAGAACGTAAAAAACAAGACAAAGTTAAAACCAAGCAAAACGAAGAAATTGATAATCAAAGTCAATCAAGCTTAGAAACAAAACCAAAGGAGTCAGGTACGAGCAAAAACCAACAAAATAATCAATTAAAGAAGAAGAAACCATCCACGAAACATCCAGATAAAAATGTGCATAATTTGAAAGGCGAAAAGGAAGCCGAAGAAGTTTCGGCAAATACTAACGAAGATCAGGAATCGGTTCCACGAGTAGATAATGTAGAACAAGCAAACGGAGTTTCAGAAGAAAACGACGGGTTGAAAGGAAACGCTGAACCTGAAAGAAACATCAAAGACAAAAATGTTTCGAAACCTCAAACAATTATAGAGAATGATGGTCATGATTCAGAAGACAATGTTAAGGACAACGATAATTCACAAAATAATGATAATGAAAACGAAGAACATGACGAAGAGGTAAACGAAGATAGCAAAAAGGATTAAATACAAATAATTTTAAAAAACCAAAAGGGTTTACCATCAATATGCCAAATATGATTCACAGATTCACTATTATAAATGAAATTCATGATTAAAATAAATATAAAATTGATATTTCATTTAGTGTAGAATTCTTTTTGCCCTTGATCCTCCGATCCAATCAGTAATTCAATACAGTTATTTATTTTATTCTTCCGGATAATGAATAAATAATAAAAATATGTGCTCACGCCCGTCACCCGTAGGGGTAGGCAGAGATTATGGATTTCCATTTGGCGCGATCCTGGCACACCTCACTCGCTTCTTCTACATTCATACATCTACGCATGCATGCTCGTCGGTAATGGGTGCTCCTTATATCGCCCTTTTTTAGTAAACCACTAATCTGATCGATATAAGTTCTCCTAGGGCGTCCCCTACCAACTCTGCCACTCACTTTTGCAACATAAATTATCCGGATAATGGTCATAAATAATGTACCAAATGCTAGTTGTTATAGCGTTTCATATGCTTTTTGTTCTGTATCAATTATTGGATATTGCATAGAATATGTTACACTAAGAACTAATTTATCGATTTCTTTATATCTAGTATAGTCGGCATCCATTCCTAGCAAAGTATTGGTGTTGGCGGGCAAGCACTTGTAGCCAACCGAGCGGAGTGGTCTGTGCTGTAGACATCAGGCGAAATATTAAAGATATTTTTCCGGACGCTTGTAAAATGTATATACACAATTGCCACCATAGCCACGGTTAGTTTTACTCATAAATATAATATTTATATATCTTTTAATAAAGTAAAGTACATATTAAAATGAAATAACGTAATTTACTAGACAGTTACACTTTTGTAAAATGATCTAATTTGTTTTAGATTTCACAGCAACTGATATATCGAAATGCTCACGTTAACTCTGGCCTAGTTTCTTGTTTAGTTATTATTTGTCAAAAGTGACAAGAGTGATCAGAGAAAGGTACAATTTTCCCAAATGACTATCATTATCAGCTCGTCAATGTGCACTTTAAATTAAAGATATATGTTTTACAATATATGTATGGTTTTATTGCTACTGGAAACAAAAGTATTTTAATTATCATAACGAAGCTCCTTTTCAAATAAATTCGCAGTAGTTTCATAAAAGAATAAGTAATTGTTTTAAAGTATTTCATGTTACATTGTTAAACTGTTTGAGGTGCTAATAATGTTTCATTTTTATGTTACTTCTACATTATTCACCAACTTGTTAAAGTCTCAAATATGAATAAAATGCTGTGCACATCATTTAAAACCGTTTGGTTTTATCTAGGTGCTACCTTTCCTTAATAAAACGCCATCTATTAACTTATTCTAGTATTAAAACGAACCTTGTATCTCAACTGGTTTTTCGTGGCAACTGTACGTGTTGTTAAATAAATTTCTTATCACTAGGTGGCGATGTTAATAATTTTTATCAAATACATATTTTATTCTAGTAGTAAGTATATAATAAGACTATGTAATTTAAGCATTGACAGTTTACCTTATATTGGTTTCTTGATTTGACTTGCCTGTAAATATGTTTCTACTGTAAGTTTTATATAATTTTGTGTTCTTATTATTCTCTGTTTAATCTTTCACAGTCGTATATCTTTAAAAGGGTAAAAGTATGTCTTTCGTCTTTGATCAGATCATGTTTGGACGTGACAGTTGATTTTGGCATTATTCCTTACAGTAAAACAGATTAAACGTGAAGTAGGCCTTTTTAAATGCGAAAACTAAAGTTTGACCACAACAACAACAAATTTGTGTTATTAGCCTATTCAATCTATTTTTATAAATTGTTTCTGTTTTTTTAGTCTATACAATATATCTATCCATATGTTTTGGCAAGTTAAAGGAGAGTAAGCATGATTTTGCTTTCATGAATATATACATACACTCACGTTTTTAACCCATAGGTGTGGACATAGATTAAAGATATCTATTTGGCACAGTACTGGCACACCTCTTTTGCTTCCTCTACATTCATATATCATGCTTGTTGGTTATGGGCGCTATTATTACTCCGTTTCTTTAGTATTTTACCGATCTGGTCGGCATAAGTTCACCTAGTACCACCCCTACCAACAATGCCACTCAATTTCGTAACATAAACTCTCCTCAACCTTTTTTCATTAATCCTTTGAACGTGTCAAAACCACCGAACCATACTTTTTTCAATCTTAGTCAAAACATCCTCTTTTAAGCCGTCATTTTATTATTAGTTTTATTAATTAACAATAGACATTGTGCGAATAACTACAATTTTTAATATTTAAGAGGAAAGCATATACTATGTTATATAATATTTCTATCAAAGATACTTTTAGAAGCGATCCTTAAGAAGTATCTTAGGCGTGAAGTTGAATAATAGAACTTAAAATAGCACTACAAGGGAAAAGGGTGCTGTTTGAGTCAATACAGACTCAACTGCGTATTTATTTAATCTACAAGACAATGTATAGCGTTTCTAAGTTAAACCTGCGTAGATCGAGCCTTTGCAAACTAGGATAATTCGCAACGCGACCCAGCTGTTACCTTTTAAAGTGAAAATGTCAGCTTATTGTGTTCGAGATTAGATAGTCCGCACCCACTTCACCTGCTTTTCTCACGATCCCCATTGTTCGGATGACGTAAGGTCGCCGTTTATGTTTACAGTCCGACATTGTGAATGAGTCTTTAAGCTTTGTTACTTAGTTCTTTTAATATAAACTAAGTATTTATTTTTTAATTCAATTTCCCATGAAATAAAATATAACTAAATGAAATCATCGCGCAGGGGCGAGAAACTAACATGTATATATGTTACCGGCCGATTTTAAGAGCAGGCACTTTATAATCGGGCAAATTCAAAACGGTCGGCTCATTGTCAGTTTAACGAATTATTGAAAATGTGCCGTTTCTTTTTTAGGCACTTTTGATTCGTTGCCAGTAATACTTTATTCAGTCGCTAAACGTCAACAAATAAATGTGATTTTATTTTCTATTATTTTCGTAGCATTAGTAACTATTTAATTAATTACACAAGTTATTTATTTTCTAACAGGTTGTGGACAGTGAAAAATAACCAAAACAATTTTCTTAAACAATAAAAATTATTTAAACAAAAAACATATCGTTGAATTCACTAATAATTATTTTTCACTGTCTTCAATTCCCACACTTGTCAAAATAAATAACAGGTTTAATTTTAGTTCTATATGTAAATGTAATTTATAATTTTAGTTAACTAATGGTACGAAAATGATTGAAAATAACATGATATTTTGTCGTTTACAAAAGAAAAGAAGTTGCGCAGGATACAAGTTTCGACCAATCAGCACGGACGTTTCGTTTTGTCGAACATTTTATAATATGTCTTTGTTTGCAAAGATTAGATAAGACTAGAAGATTCAAGAAGTTTTGTGGAATATTAAATTTGTCCTCACAAAACTCAAGCTGTCATAATAAATTACATATATTTCGTTAATCAATATATTAAAAAAAAAAAGAAAGAAAAATGTATTTATTAGGAATTGAAGTCAATATCTGCAATGATATTTGTATTGTGGACCTGTCGATACCGTATAGTTATCGTTAACTAGTGTTAGCTAGTTTGATCATCATCCGTTTTCAGCGCCGCGCATTAATTGTATTGTTTTTCTTTTATATTCTTCGTAACCTATTAGGATTTTAAATCATAAAGTGTAAAAAATATTAATTTAAAGTCACGTTTTCTGCGTGTGTCTCCGTATCTAATTTTTTATTTAATAAAAACAAGATAATAAATAATGATAAGCTCTTCTTTCTTACAAACAATTTGCGGTGGAGAAATAAGAAAACTCTCGTTATTTCTTAACCAACTTCTTAGTATTCTAAAAAAACCTCGCCAACTAAGTAATTTACAGGTAGGTTCTACTTTCAAAAAAAAATCTACAGCAATTCTTCTTGTGACTCCAATCCACTCCTGAATAATTATGAACCAGATTCTTTGTCCTATTGAGCTATTTCTTCAAAAGGCTTTTTGTATTCTTTTTGCGGAATATTATCGCCATAGATGGTCATAAACCAAGGAAATTGAAATTCTAGATATTTCATTAGCAGACAATATTGTCTGCCGAATAAAAATATTTAGTTAACCGCAACTTATTATGTATAAACATCAACCAAAATTAAAATCTTGATTGTTATCAACTCCTTCCTTCCGCTTATTTAACGGTCCTAATTCAACAAAGATAATCTTTAAAGGGATACCGAAAGTAATCGGTCGATTTTTAAAAGAGTTCCGATTAAAACATCGATAGTATCGACGTATCGATACTATTGTAGCTGTATGGATATCGAAAATTTAAATCGATTTAAATTCAGCTCCGTCGCCGGGGCACGCGTTGAGAAGCGTGCGTATAAAGCGATTAGTAATAGAAAGGGTGAAAACAAAGAATAATTTTATTTACTAATCAAAAATTCAGTGAGTAGAGTTGGGTCGTGTATGCGCCGCGCACACGTGGCAACAGACATGAAAATCGTGCGTTTAAAAGAAGTCCACAGTGATGTATTTCGGATGATTTATCGATATATTTTAATGGTGAAAAAAAAATTGTTGGCTTGTTAGAAATAACTGCCCAAGACGTCTAAGTATGATAGAATCACTGCCGCTCGTGTCTATAATTAGTTAATCCATAATCAAAATAATTATTTATAAGTTTTAAGTCGAATGGTTTATGCCAGCAAGTACATAAGTATAATAGTTTTCGATATGTGCTGTAATTGATGTTCCTCAAGTTTAATATTATTTAATTAAATATTTTGAATTAAATTGCACGGTTTTATTTTGATGATGAATGTAAGCTTACATATCTCGTATAAAATTGACTTAGGTACATTAAATGTGATATAATTTTATGTATGTACCTGCGTAATTTATAATATACTAGCTACCCGCC
>JWHW01008619.1:28277-63860 GCA_000931545.1 Papilio glaucus
TTGCAGATGCGTTGCCCACCTTTAATCGACAGAGGAGGGCATAGACAGGAATAAGCACACTTCCTTTTCCCCGTTAACCCCTCCCCGTCCAATCCTCCTCCCGTTCCCATCCTATGCCGAGGAGGAAAGGGTGGGAAGGGGAAGAGGACTGAAATTAAGCCTCCGGCACCTCACTCATCAGACGAAACGCAGAATACTTCTACTTCACGCCTGTTTTCGGCGAGGTCGTGGTATTTCACCGGTCGAGCCGGCCCATTCGTGCAATTAATAATTAAATATTTTGAAATAAATTGCACAGTTTTATTTTGATGAAGAATGTAAGCTTACATAACTCGTATAAAATTGACTAAGGTACATTAAATGTGATATAACTTTATGTATGTACCTGAGTAATTTATAATATACTAGCGACCCGCCCCGGCTTCACACATGTTGTTTTTCCATATGAACGTTCATTGTCTACTTAAGGTAATCGCGCCAACTGTCACATGACTGAAACTAACTGAATACAGAGCGCTAAGGTGACCTACATCAGAAAAGTTAATACGGTCGTTAATCTTTCCAAATTTTTCTAATATTCTTATTTTTTTCTGTCATAAGAACGTAATCCTGACAATAAGAAACACATACAACATTACACATTACATTAGCGAAATCGATCCAGGCCGACCGTGACCAAGAGAAATAGAGATTCATTTTTATATATGCTATAGATTATCGACGTTCGGTAATTAATGTAGCATCACTATTGTGAAAGTACGTTCGTCGTCGTGCGCTACCCTGTCGATTGTTTTCAATATAGGTTCATTTCGTTTAACACGAATAAAGAAATCTGCTGGTGCTTTGACGGTAAAGTGTTTTGTATTCATTGTAACACATTAATAGGCTCCGTCTATGCATTTCTGCGCCGTGATTATAATAATTATGTTCCTTATTGGAGTTTTTCTGAATAAATTGTAAGAGCAATAATCTGATCGGAAATTTATGGGCTCAGTATAAAACTACTTTTATTTTACTTAAGCGTTTATAGTTTAATTCTGCATGTTTGTTTCCTTGGATTGAAATCAGTTTACTTTTTATCTATTTCTTATAAAATTTTGTATTATAATCAGATAAAAAGGTATTTTCATCTGCAGTTCTTCTGGTGTTGCGGATGGTCACGGGCTTTAGTGATCATTTAAAATTAGGCGGCACGTTACCTGTTTTAAATTATAAAACAAGAAATAGTTAAATTAAATGATCTTTTTTGATACGGTGAATTTTATAACAGAGAGTTTAAACGTTTATTCCCGATGTGGTTATCGTGATGTCAGTAATTTTTTTGTTATTCAAATAAAATGTTACAGTTTCTGTACATGTTGGAAAGATGGTATTGTTGGGTTGCATCAATGGAAAGAGGTATCAAAATTCTGTTTGCATGCACTTAATCTTCCGGGACGACGTATGAATGAAATCCAAATAATTGGATATCGTAACGAGATACAATATTACAGTACACTGAGATATGTTTTAAGTCTGTTTCAAAAAACACAAAGTACGGTACTTAGTAAAAAAAATCCGAGGTCTCCAACGGCTTTCTTCTTATTTGCATCTTGAAACATGACGACCAAATTGACTACTTCGCCTTAAAACTTAAAACATATACTTAATTTATTGCCAGCTTATTTATTTCTGCTTCAAAAAGCGGAAATATTTTGCACTAGACTACATTTTTAAGTTCAATTCGGAAAGTCGTAAGTAGAATAAAGTAATGACAATGACCACGGATGGTTCCAAGCGTAGAGAAGACCGAAGAAAGATGGATGGATGGATTGTGTGTAAGATGATATGTGTGAGAAGGGTGTGAGATTCAGATGTGATAGAAGGATATGGAAGAGGAGAACATACTGTGCCGACCCCAGATAGATGGGAAAAGGCCAGGGAGATGATGATTAGAAATTAACTTATAGAAATAAGATGTTATCCAATTGCTGTAAAATAATCAGTCTTTTCCTGTTCTCATGTTGACAAATTTGACAAAAAGTGAAAAATTTTGCTGTTTAATGTAATAATACATTTTTTAGGCATCTATTTTTAAAAGAAAACGCAATATCCAATAAAAATTCTAGTTATTTTAGTCTATATTAAAATATGGTTATTTTATAATAATTTAATTGCTTTTATTGGTTCCATGCCGATAACAATGATATAAAATGGCCGTCCGCCGCGCTATCCCGCATAATCTATCCGCGTTCCTATTTTCCTTTTTAAACGGAATCCAGGATGTGTGGATATTTGCATGAATATTTATCACATATATTGTCGGTTATGTCGTAAACCGCATTTCAATGCATTTTTATCTGACACTTGGCCGGCGTTAGTGTCGCTTTCTGCCGATGTGTTTTATGACTTCTGTGTGGATTTTACGTAACCGCTATTATCATGTGCGTTGACAGTAGTTACTGCTGTTTATTTTGTAACAGAAAATTTGATTATACAAACGTTCACCTGCAACTACGAAGTTTATGGAGTTCAAAATCTGAAATGAAGCTTTTGTATTTGACCATGACTAATCTTAATATATATAAATCTCGTGTCACAATGTTTGTCCTCAATGGACTTCTAAACCACTTAACCGATTATAATAAAATTCGCACACCATGTGCAGTTCGATCTAACTTAAAAGATAGCATAGTTTTATCTCGACTTTTATAGTGCTACGGCGTGCCGTGCGAAGCCGGGGCGGTCCACTAGTATGTAATATTTTTTGTCTATCTTGTGTTGAAGTGGCGTGAGGGGAACATGACAAGACCGTGTTAATTCTAAGAGTTTAATATTTTGATCACTAATTGTATTAGAAACTTAACTTTTATTATGTATAAACCTATTGTATCGAGTTTGTTGCGTTCGATTTTAAAACTTGATTAAACCTTTTGATTTTTAAGCGATTTAGCCTGACACGTGATTGTAAGATCTACTTATAAATTTGGAAACACTTAATTGAACCACAATTATACAATTTTTCTTCCAAAATATATGTAGGTTGTAAGTTCACATAGCATATGAACTAAACTACAATGAGCTCCCCCCTCCCCGCCTATGGTGGTATATAATTGTGTAAATATAGATTAAACATTTTCAACATACTTTTTATACTTTAACTGTCAACAAAGTTTATTTTAACGCGTCGTAATAGTTACCGAGGACATTAATGCCTGATCTTCTTCATACAAGTATGTCTAGCAGCAGTAAGGTAGTCGTTTATAATGAATAACCTAATGTTGTAAGAGTACGCTATATGACATTCGAATATTACAACTTAATATCCACTCGTAAAACGGCAATTAAAGCGCGATCACCACGGTTATTCTGCATCATTAGAGTCTTGATCGTGATCATCAAGTACTTGCAGTGACAAGCTGTACTAGGCGCCACCACTCCTCCCCAACTGCTACCTTTTTCGCACATTCCTGCAGGGAGCGCGTCTATTGCCGCTCTGACCTGGTCGGTCCACCTCATGGGTGATCTTCCTCGTGCCCTGGTGCCTTTTAAAATCCCAAGCGTTCGATGGACACCACAATTCTAGATAGTAAACAACAGTGCTTAGAATTTACGATACCAATTAAGAAACCTATAACAGATTTAATGCAAGCAAATACTAATCACGTACGGAGTGTGTTTACAAGCCAGTTAAATGAGTTAGCCGCCGATCGGTTCGCTATTCCCACGGGCCGAGCTCTAACTGCGCCGGGCATAATTTATTAATTTGTTTTCAGCTAACGAATTGCGCTAATGCGAATCCGCTCACTGCCTCCAAAGTACTGGTATTTGTCATGCAATATGTAACGATCGGTTTTATTGGATAGATTAATCGAACCATTGAATATTTATCTAATAACAGTGCCTGTAATAAAACACAAGAATTGTTCAAATTAAATTAAAAAATAAGAAATAGTAATTTTAATGAGTAAGCTCTGGCTTGACTACAATTCTTTTCTAGTGTTGAATGACAAAATGAAAAGACACACTAATTTATTATTACCATATTTATTATTTTATAAGTGGAAGGTCTATAACAAAAACATCTGCGGCGTGAATGGGCCGGCTCTACCGGTGAAATACTACGACGTGGTCGTGGTATAATACTTATAAGAAGTATGTACTTCACATAGAAGTATTATAAGTATTATGCATTTTTTCTGATGAATGAGGTTCGTAGACCTAAACGTAGACTTCAGCTCCTATTTCCCATCCATGTTTAATAAATAAAGGGTAGGAAAGGGAAGAGGGGGACACATTTGATGGGGGAGGGGATGAACAGGGAAAGGAAATATCATTTTTTTCGTTTATCCTCTGTTCATAAAATGATTAGTTTGTTGCAGATGCCTATGGGTAACGGTCACTTAATATTATCTATGCTTGCTCGTTTGCCTCTTCATTCTATTAAAAAAAGATACCTAAGTCATAATTCTTTCATAAAAAATATATTAAATTACATCCATCTTCTAGAGGCATCTTCAGCGCAATCGTTGTATCCTGGACCGTATAGTCGTATGAATCAAAAAGGCTATAGAATTTTAGTTTTGAAAATAGTGCCTATAAGGACGTATGAGCTTACTTTAATGTTTATACGTAATACCAAAAGCCATTATTCATTCGTGCATAACACCATTCACATTAAGGTACGAGAAGGTGTACAAACCGTTTAATATTCTATTGATGAGTTGTCGTAGAGATCTAATATCAATATAATAACAACACGATCCTAAGCCAATTTACGTTTACTCTTTCAAAATCTATCATATATTATAAACTAGAAGAAAAAAAGTAAATACACGACAAAGTACGATGAATAAAAACGCTAGATGTAGATTTTTACTATCAATAAAAGTACTATTAATTGCATAGGTCATAGAGTCCTGAGCCGCTTTATACGTAATCCAGGGTGGGTTGTGGATCACGTAGGTTGGTGGGTATCAATAATTCATCACGGCCGCGGTCCGTCAGGCGAGATTGCAATAACAATGGATCAGAGGCGCACCGGAGCTTTTGTGGTGTAAGTCAAAAGAGCGGAGCGGTAATAGAATAATAACTTTTTGATCGTTTATAAAAATCTTTCTTAAAATATACTATAGTAAAGTATTCGGTATTTGAATAAGTATTTGAATTGAGGTAAACTCAAACTCAATATAATTCAAATATCTAAAGTTGTACTTATGAAGACGGCCTCCTTGAAATGGAGATGAAGATGTAACAATAAATCGCATAGAATAATTTTTATAACATAAGAAGAGAAGTATAGGTGTGTATACGTCACTGATAAATAACCTTAAATGTCCAAAAAGCGAAAAGCGATTGGTGTCTTGATTTTACCTCAAATTACCTTATAACTAGCTAACACTGTATAATACAAAAAAGTAGCAGATATGCCACTAGTGGTAAAAAGGGAAGATTCGAAAGCGTCCTAATTAGGACGCTTTTCTATAACTAGCTGTCGTCTTTTCTATTATTTTAATTACGCTATCCTTTTTACACCATTTGACATGTGTGAGTGTGCTGTCACTGTATTTGGTACACTTTTGACCGGTGATTTTGTATGAACATAAAATATCTATAGTATAAAATACCATTGCTAACTAAATTATGTGAACTTTAGTATTTGACTCGCATGAGTGTGACTCTTAGTGCTGCCAGGACTGAATATAAATTAATCTATGTAGGGTACTTCGTTTGCAAGCATAACGTTTATCTTGGGACCACCACAGTGTTTTATTAAGGCAAATGTTTCTCTATTGTCACATTTGACATAGTTCTGTCTGGCCAGCATATTACACCACGATTGTACCTTATAATTTCAAGATATAGGAAGTTAATAACTCGTTTTCAATCATTCTATAATATGAACTTATTATGTAGTTAAATATTACAAACGTCTCTAAATTGTACCACACGCCAGCGGGCTCAGCTTTTGTCTATTTGACGGCTAAAGTGCCACCAACACAACTTGATCCTTCCTGCTACATTTAAGTGGGACTTTTGCTGCGATTCTACACAGAAGGGCATACGATCGCATAGGTCTTGGTAAGTGGATATTGAGTAGGGCTTTACATCTATTAACAGCTCTGGTACTACCGCTGTTAATGTGTCGAATGCATTTTAAATAATTCGCGCTACTTATGCAATTCCATTGGGATCGATTGGGGTTTAACGCGCTGGCCAATACCAAGTAATTGTTGTTACTAACACATTTAAATACAGACGTACATATTAATTTCGATGACCTTGTGTTTCGAATACTAGTCTCATGTAACGAAGTGTAAAACGGTATACCAATTCAAATGGTTATTTTAATGTTTGACTTTGAGTAAATTAACAATTTTATATAGTAATTCACCACGAGATGCCTTTTCTAGAAAGTTCCCCACTGCAGGGGCACAGGTCTCCTCTCCGAGAGAGGGAGGGATAATTGACCACAGAGAGAGATTAGTTAAAAGCGCCCATAAGCACACGAGTACGAATGAAACTACTTACGGTTGTTTGATAACACCATTTCGTATTTACCAGTGTCGTATCAATTTGTTATAATTGGATTATGATGATCATTTGATAACATTAAAGACTTTGATTACTGAAGGGAAAGAATCCTTAGGCGTGGCAGACTGACGATTTAGTCCAGGTTGTGGATATGCCTCTGGATGAGAGCGACAAGGAAAAGGATCTTTGTGGCGTTCCTAAGTAGCGAAGTGGACGACTAATGGTTATTGATCATGTTGATCATTCTACAGAAAAAAAACTAGGAGGAAAAGAATTTAAATGGAGCAGGGAAATAGAGTTAAACTTAAATCAATGCCTAATTTTAACTCACCACGACTACTTTAAGAAGTAAGGTGTGAAATAATTTTCTAATATACTTATCAATACGTTTATTTTATAAAACTTGGTTTATTTTTTCCACATAAAAGCGAAGTAGGACAACCATATAGATTATTTACAAAATAATTCCCTATAAATAAAACATTTTATATTCTAACATTATACTATTCCTTTGGAACACAATGCACGAATATTTGGACGGAACCGATTTCCTTATTACACATACATTTATATAAATAAATATCAATTAAAATAATATTAGATTTGTATAAACCTTATTTAAGAATACTGACAAATATTTATTTTAATTCTTAACAATTTCTAAAGCCAATACAAAGTGAATCTTTGCATTGCTTTGTCACTATATACAGCACTACGACACTTACGACTTAATTTTATATAACTAAATATTAGCGACCCGCCCCGGCTTCTCACAGATAGTTTCTCCATACAAATTTTAACCCCTACTTTAGACCTTAAGGGGATGAATTAAGACAAACCCTTGCTAAGTGCTAGCTACATGTTAACATACATTTCTTTGCAAAATTTCAAGTCTCTAGACCCAGTAGTTTGCGTTATGCGTTGATATATCAGTCAGTCAGTTTTTTTTTATATATTATGGATTACGATTTAAAAAAATAGTTGATATGTGTTGTAAACACGTTATATTGCATAACAATTATACAGACTTAATTTTTTTGAAATATTTACATATCTGTCTACCCGAAATACCAATTTAAATTTGGTTCTTGAATTAAACAAATTAAGGAAAAATTTAAAACAGAAAAATTCGTTAGCGCTATTACAGAACAAATTAATTAATTGTAATTTGTCATTAACTACCACATCGTAGATTATTTTACAAAGAACACACTGGGAAACGTAAACCACATTAACAAATTACTCTTAAGTGACCATCGCCCTTTCGGGAGGCATTGGTAACATATTGTATGTGAACCTTTGTCCGTAGTCCGCTAGCTTTAAGGTGGTGTCAGACCAGGTCGGGCTAGGGTTCCAGCGGTCCATTGCATCTGTACCTTCTAGCTGCATGGAGGGAGCGAGTCGCATGCGCTTAGCCGCCGGATATTCCATACCTGTGATCAAAAATCGTTATAAGTTTTGTCCATCCATACATCACGATGATGGTGTATTTGGTCGCTATCTCTCGTTGAGTGCAAGAGATGCAATGAGATGCGGATGCGTTGCCTGTCTTCAATAGACAGAGGAGGGGATTCACAGGAAAAAGGTTATTTCCTTTTTCTACATTCCATTTCCTTTCCCATCACGCCCTATTAGGAAAGGATGAGAAGAGGAAGAAGACTGAAATTTGGCGTCCGGCACCTCACTCACATCAGAAGCATAGTTCATACTACACGTCTGTCTTTTTTCATCACAGAATGGTTTAGTGGACAAATAACACATTATTATATTAATTGGTAGTAAAATCTTGCTCAACCTGGGAAGTGGCTACCCTGAGTGATCTCCCAGAATACGAATATGAAATAGTATAGGTTACGTATTTCTTGGTTGTGTGATAAGTGAACTGCGCGAACTCCATCCCGTTCCCGTCCTTTATTACTATCCTTTTTCTTACCAACTCTCCCATTTTCTTACAAAATGATAAGAAGGTTTTATTGTTTCTTTAACTGACAGGAGTATAATGTGAAATTATACTCACTGTCTAAAGTTCCCGCGGGACAAAGTTCCTGAGTGTAATTGACTCTTTGATATTGTTCGTAGTAGTCCCGCTTCCCTTGGTGAGGGTACATGTACATGTTGCTGTTGACGACTATCTCCGGGACTCCTTCGTAGTGATGGGGTGACCTGTTCCCAACAAAACAAATATAGAAAATAAGTAACAAATTTATGTTGCAAAAGTGAAAGACGGTATTGGCAAAGGACGCCCTAAGAGAACTTACATCGATCATATTAGTGGACTAAAAAAAGGGCGATATGGACGTAGAAGAAGCGAGAGAGGTGTGCCAGGATCGGGCCAAATGAAAATCCATGATCTCTGCCTACCCCTCTGGGTTACGGGCGTGAGCGTATGTTATTTCATCGGCTACAGTGGCAGACCTCGAAACTACGTTTATTTTCAAATTGACTGTTTTATCATTTTGTGAGGCAAAAAAGGTTATTTTGTACACTTTATAAAAATATATTATTAATATCGAGTATTTCTTGTCAAAACTCGTATCTCCCAGAACATATTCTATTACAACACTATCCGCAAATTTTAATCGATTATTTTTCGTAGTATCGTGTATTCTCGAGGAGGGTTGGCGTCAGGCGCCGGCCTGGCCGGCCGTAAAATTGTAGCCAAAACCTGTACAATATGCACTAATATTACACTGTGCCGACCCCACTTGAGTGGGTAAAGGACAGATGATGATGATATTTTTTGTGTAACAAAAAACAAACCTAAAAAAATTTCGTAGTTGATATTTTTGTGCCTCTTGTAAAATTGAATCTGATGAACAAGGTCTGCCACTTTTGCCATAATTGTGGAACTTAGATCAACAGGAAGAGTGAGGTTTCCATGTGACATGGCCCCAGTACACTTCCCTTGCTTCTTATACATTACGATTGTCGATTACGGGTATTCTTAAATCGTATATCTCTGTCACCAACTTGGTCGGTATAAGTTTGTGTGGGACGTAGCCAATTAATACTGCAAATTACTTTTTGTCACTTTTTCTTAAATTATGCTTTAGTGCTTTATAGTATTGCTTAGTTAGAATTAACATGTACTTATAAACATTGACTAAGAGAGTGCATTGTAAAATCTAGTAATGCAAGCTTTAAAATCAAGTCACTTCATTCCAGCAAATTTTTCTGTTGATTTTTTATATTTGATTTACTTCACAAAGTTTTATCATGATATTTAAGAATATAAAAATGTCCAAATTGAAACCTTATTGCAATAAAATAAAGTATAATATTAATTTGAAGCGTGTAACAGTTGGTGAGCGACTTTACAATAAATATGGTAATGAAAGGTGTCAAATTACTCGGACGGACATACAGACGGACGGGGTGATGATTTTCTTATTTATATTCCATCGTCCGCCGGTGCGACATGACGAGAACAAATTGTGCTTAGCGACTTTGTTGTTTGTTTGTAAAACTTGATTTGATTTTTTTCGTGTTAACGTTTAATGTAAACAAATATGGATGCCGAGTTTATTTGTTGTGGGTATTAGTTTGCTCTAAATTTTAATTCAAATCAATACCTTCAGAAGTTGACATGACACTTTTTTACATTCATTTATTCACTGAATTCAAAATTAACGAGAAAAGATAGTTAAGTGGCATCCACATATAACATATACTATTGTCTATTTATCTATATATACATAAATATAAGAATCAATTGTCGAATGTATATATAAACGCGCGTAACTTAGAAACGGCCAAATCTATTTGGCTAATACTCTTTTTGTTGTGTTTCTCAGTGTCAAGATAAAGTTTGTATGGGAGAAAAGAACCGTACAAAAAATTGAAAAAATTATCCGGCGGCATATGCACATTTCGTTGAAATGTTGTATAAATATTGAAGGATCGTCTTACCTCTCTTCACTTATAGTAGACTGCGGAGAATGCGTTGAATAATCCACGGGACCTCTATCCGTGTATATCCTCTCACATCCGTACTCCTCAGGTTTATGGGTAACATACGACGAGATATGGTATCCATTGTAATCCATCTCTGCGTTCTCAATATATGGATACGGTTCTTGGTAAGGATCTTGATAACATTGGTCTCGTCTGAAGAACTTCTGGCAGCGAGGGTCCAGCATGCCGCAGGGCTGGTTCTGGTAGCCATAATACTGGTATAGCCAGGAGTTGGCTAGCATTATTGATGCTTCTTCTTCGCTATAGATAAAATGAGCTGCTTAATATTGGTCACGAAATAGTAGATTCTGTAATGGGAGGGCGTATATTCTGCAGATTTTAATTAAAAGGTTAACTTTCAGTACAGTAGATCCTTCGAAACCTACCGACTTAGTAAAAACGGTAACATTTTTTGGATAACGAAAGGGATAGAGCAGCTTGATAATAATAATAATAAAATATTATATGAATACAATGAATTCATACAATTTTTTTGTGAATAGATAGACAAAATACCTTAGGATTTGATTAGTAGCAACTATAAACTGTCGGGGTGTATCCGCCGCGTCTTTGACTTGCAGCACGACGTGCACCCATAGGAACTGGCCATTTCTTTGTTGCAATTTCACTAAGAGGATACAACATTTTTCTTGCTCTGATTGTGTTACTGCAAGAATAAATGACTGATATGTTTCTTTTTTTTAAGCAATAATAAAATAACGGTTAAAATAAATAAATTTATTTATATATTTAACATTCGAGATTATTTTTAATCTTACTTACTTAATCTATGTTTCGATTGCGCATCGCGTAAACTATCCCAATGTAGGATTTGATACCATGATACGTCAACGAGTTCCGTTTTCTTCCAACCCAAATACCATTCACCACTGAAACAATTGTTACCTATAAATACTCATACATGTTATATAATTTAAAATGTAACAAGAAAGTAAATAATAACTCAAAACTATTCGTCTGTGTAATAAGTGTATCACAAAATGTTCATACAATAAAAAACTACTCATACTTGATTATTTTTTTAAATAATACCGGAGTCATTATTCACACACGGCTATCTGGTCCCAAATTAAGCGGAGCTTGTGCTATGAAAACCAGATAACTGATATACTACATTATACTACTTTTCTTTTGTAAATAGATAATTACACCCAGACTTAAGACAGACATGTTCATGCACACAAATTTCTCTCCTGGGTGGGAATCGAACACACGACCTATATTAAAGCAAGTATCTTACTAACCCCGCCAACCGGTCCGTCAAAATACTAGTTTATTTATTTCGTTAATAAAGTTACATTAAATTATATTATTTGTAATTGTAAGTCCCTTTTATTTTATCAATCAGTATACTTGACTTTTTTGTACTAATACTTTGTTTCTAACCGGATATGAATTAAGATTATTATAAATGCTAAAGCTTATTTAAGTAACCAACTTAAATCCGGATCTATTAATTAATCGAAGTTGAATTAAAAAGTACCGTTGTCTAGAAGCGCCAGGTCTTGTAGAATTTTTTGTACCGTTAGAGATGTTAGAGTTTTTTTTTAAATCTTTTTTAAACGAGTTCAATGAGCATGAATTTGTTGCAGATGAACTTTTTTTCAAAAAGTGCCTTAAGCTGATTTTTAGAAAATAGATGGAACGAGCTTTTGTAATAAAAATGTATTAACCCAGCATGATCCAGGTCAAATCCGGTATTGTAACTTGGTAATAAAGAATTGCCAATATTTAAACCTGATGCGTGCCGCACCTCTCGTCACCGCCTAGGGCTGACGCTGCCAGCGCTGAATGGTTTTTGGAGATAGTTAGGTTTTAACGACAATCCTCTATAACCCTGGACACTACCTTGTTGTTTGTTGATCATTGATGCTGCTTCATATTGCAGATATAATTTAAAGTTGAATATTTTCCTTAACATTTGTTATTTCATGTTATAAACATGTTCCTTATTGTTTGGCGTATCATTTAGTACATATTTCAATGACTCGCATGTTTATTGGTTTAGTAATAATATGCGTACTTAGCGTCGATGTGGAGTATCTTCATGTCCATAGCGTGGACGGTTGTGAAGACGTTGGTGGCTCCGTTTACTACGCACTCCCTCGTCTCAGGCATCGCCAGGGGGGTGCATACAGCTAGGAACACTGGTTCATTGCGACTACATAACGGTAGGTACGATACGTAGTGCCCTCTAACAAGAACTACCTAAAACAATAAAAACAGATTACTAAATACACTTTTATAGAAATTTAACTTAGTTACTGGAAAGCTATAAAATCCATGAAAGCCTTTAAACGTCTTTCGTAATCCAAATTGTTTGATTCTAATAAATTTTTTGAAGCTACTTATGATAAAATTTTGTTCTATTTATAATTCATAACAATTAAGTAATATACTGTCACGTATTAATGGATTTTATCTCTGCCTGCCCAGTTATTGCAATAGATACGATTCCGAAATAGTGTACAAATATAGTTTTATGCAAAAACACACATACCTGCATATTACTTAAAGAATGTTATTTGTAAGAATTCGCCAACTATGAGTCACTTGACTTTAAAACGATAAACGACTGCTAAGTTAGTTCAATGTTAGACATAATATGACGAGTAAGTTATCAGTGCGCAGGCACTAAATAAATATTTTACGAACCACTTTATACTCACTTTTTGGTCGCCAAATCTCATTTGTCGTCTCGCGTTTCTTGATACATTCATCCTACAGAAGAAATGTCTACTCTTTGGTACGTTTTCAGTCTCACCATTGCTGCCTCTGTTCAATTCAACTTGAACTGTTTGGTGGTCCTGTCTATCTATGATGTCATATACGCTGTCGCCGTGAATCAATAAGTCTTCCTAAAACATTCACAGACATTTTAAAATCTCTTATTAGCCTTCTAAGTCCTTAAATTGTGCCCAAAACAGAGTAAGCAGCAGTAGTGAATGGGCCAGCTCTACCAACGATGCTACGATCTCACAGAATACCACTAGATGGCGGGTAAAATGGAAGAAGGTAGATTACGGATTACATTAGGGATTTCCGGATTTTTTGACACCGTGATGACGTCATAGTTGTGACGTATCTCGTTCATAGTAAAAGATGTATTTACCATTGAGTGTCCCAAATATTCAGCGGCATTTTCCGATATGTACAACAATTTTCCGTTCTGTGTCATCATCATCATAAAACCATTCATTGCCTGAAAACACATTGTAAATGTCAGTAACTATTACAGATTTTATGGTTTCACTTTAACGAGTCGTAAAGTTGGAAAAAATATAGTTACGTATAATATTATACCTTTGAAAATCCGATATTAGGTGTAGGAGTCGGATGTTCTTGATACTGATAGCTGAAGTCGTGACTTTTGAACACTAAAACAGAAAGAAAGACGGAATTATGGGTGAAGTAATAGCAAAGCGAGATAAGATAGCGAGCTAAATGCATTTTAAACGTCTTAATATGCCTTCTCGTGACTGAAGGTGAGCTGACAAAGTTTGGGAGACGGCACAGAGAGGGGACGAGATTTAGGATAACGGTGGACGTGATTACTATACGAAGATTTGGGACATGAGAAAAGATGCGGGGAAATCTTAAGCGGATATAAACACTGGAAACCTTTATAGAGTTGTATATTTTTGCTTAGTAGAAGTTTATTGTTGAATTTTTGATAATAATAGGTATTGTGTATTTACGTTCTTCTTTTTATACATGCCATATGTAATTTGCTTCATATACTCGATTAAGTTAAATAACATATTTTGTAAATACATAATATACAACGATTACCACTTCATGGCTTAGAAATTGAGTACATACGGGCAAGTATTACGTTCGTCTCTTGCCGCATGTAGCGTACTCACTAAGCGAATGTGTGTTATTAAAATTAAATTTATGATATTTTGTTAACAAGTTAATCCTTATGTTAAAGTGGGAACCCAAAATAATTCATTTCCTTAACCAGATATAAGGATTATCGACGACACAGCTGCCCATTTGTGAATGTTACCTTGTTGGAAGTAATTCATCTTCCTGACGTAGACACAAACGAGGGCCATCAACTGGAGCTGGGAGAGGCGCTGCCGGGTCGACGGCGGCAGCGGCAGGAGGTCCCGCAGGTTCGAGATCTCCGCGTTGATGAGGTCACGCCGCATCTTACTTGCGCCTTTCGTCGACTTTGTTGGCTCGAATCTAAATATAATCGATCAGATTAATGACTTACTAAAGAAAGGCGGAATAATATTAGGATTATCCGTAACCGAAGAACATGTATGCGTCGATGTACGGATGTAAAAGAAGCGAGGGAGGTGTGCTAGGATCGCGCCAAATGAAGATCCGTGATTTCTACCCCTCTTGGTTACGGGCGTTATGAGTAAGCATTCGAAAAAGTCTCAGTAGCTATTCCATAAAGTCTATTAAATAAATGCTTGTAATAAACAGGTACATACATATTTTAATTTAACGTATTACAAGTTACAATAATTGTAACTTGTAATACGTTAAATTAAAAAAAAATAAAAATATTAAAAATACAACGACTACAAATTACAAATTACATAATTATTATGTAATTTGTAATATGTTAGTCGTTGTATTTTTAATATTTTGGTTAGTGCTATAAACAAATAATTTGTGCTTTACCATTAAAATGTAGTATTCTTTGGACTATATTTTGTACCAAACCGTAAATCCTAATAAAAACAAAATAAATTAGTTATAATGATGGCTTAGAATGTATAACGCGACCCATGTGGCTACAAATAACATTCATTGATGAATTAACAAATTTGCAAGTAATTACAGTTGCGTTGTTGTTTATCATACCCAGGGAAAAAGTTATAACATATTCTAGGATTTAAAACAATGCGCGGATATTGTGTTCCGGACAGGTGTCGCCTCAGTCGGCTTGATGTTTCGAAGCCCGTATTTCCATAGTCCGCGGATCTATAAGATCCTTGGCGGATACAGGATGTATTGATTTATTACATCACTATACGGAAAATATTAAATCATTATGTAAATTGATTCTTCTGTCTTTATAATTTTCATACGCATACCCAATCTGTATAAACTAATAATCATTTTAGTGGTGTGGATTTCTATTTTGTCCGATCGTCGGTCCTTCTCGTACAATAAGCTATTTCAATTATAAAACGAGCATTACTCGTATAAATTTATTCAGATGTAATTTTGTATTTAGATACGGTTTTTATTTTTAAATTTTTCTATATAGGCGTCGATCCTGTAAAAACGAGAATTTCGTGAAAAAAGTGATTTGTAGAATCTTCTTGGGCCATGAGATATGTCTAAATTATTATTAATTGTCAATGGATGATAACTTATTGGTATTATACTAATATTATACGATCTGTCGCTAGATGTCATTATTCCAATATTTCATATCTTCCAAAAAAAACAAACACGATGTTTCGACTAAATATAAAGATTTAATGATAATAATGATAACACTGTTTTTGATCTTTCTTGGGTGTGTATTATGTCAATACCTTTTTTCCTTTGTTTTTCTTCAACACTTATATGCCTGCAGGACAGATTAAATGGAAGACTGCCTATTTTTATATATTGCCTAAGTTTTGTAATTTTAATAAAAAGAAGTAATCCTTCGAGCCGGATGACAGAGATGTCAAGGCTTAGTCCACAGCTAAGTTACTAATTAAGCATACATTGACTCTATGGTTTGCATATATCTATCAATATCTTTCTTATATTATATCTCTTACTCCTCATTCATTCATTTCAATGAATAAACTCGCGCTTGACCACCCGATGTTAAGTGGCGTTGTGGTCAATCAAGACCATCTTTGTGTCTACCCTATTTTCTTGAAATAGACGTAATAGTAATTTAGTTTATGTTGTAGGACGGTTACATGATATTTTTATGATCTTTTACTATAAGTGTGTGTTTAAAATATGTAGTTTAGAGTAGGATTTGACTTATTGTACAACTTAAACTGACATTGAATGTACATCATGTATAACAAAATGTATCCTAACCAAAAAAGGTGTAACGGTAACAAAAACGGTAAAGGAAGTAGCTTTCCTGCCATGTTAACATGCGTGCGCGCGAGCGCATGCGCGGCTCACCACTGCGCACGCGGCCCTTTCATCTCACCTGGGAGTCCTTTTTACAGTCCGCCTTTTATTTTTATTTGTTTGAGCGATTAGGTTTTTTTTGGCGTCGCGCTGATTGTGGGAAAAAATGAAGGATGATTGGTGCCGCTGTCGTTGCATTATAAAAGACTTAAGCTTTGTATTAAGTGATTGTTGTTTGTTTTATTGGAGTTGTTAAATGATTCTTGTCTTGATGTGAGTAAGCAGCGATTAAAGAGGTTTATAGTAAGAATTATTGTTTTATTTTTAGTATTAAAATAAGATCTAATCATCATTTATTATATTTCCTATGAGTATGTGGCTGTCAAATATTTAACTTAAAGGATAGTTTGGATTACAGTTAAAGTAAATTTAATTTACCATATTTGAGACATTGTTATAAACCTGTGAACAAATATAGAACATACGTGGAAATTTAACTACTCTCGAGTCATAAATAAATTTTAGACTAGACAAATTACTATATCCCATGTGTTCTTTGGAAAAAAAATTGTGTACCTGTTGTTATTTGTAATTAATTTTTCAAATTAAATAGTAATGATTTTAGGAGTTTTCATTTTAGCTGTAATAATCAGTTTTACTAATTATTAGGTAAGAAGCGTTTATTGAGTAATAGTAAAAGAATAAGGTAATTGTTAATCATTTTCCGATTTTCGTATACACAAATAAGATGTTAAAAATTATGTTAGTTGTATTAGACAATAAATCGCTAGAAGTTCATACAGAATTAGCGTTTTATGTTTCGTATGCTTGTATCAAACATAGAAATATGTTTATATATATGTTGTATAAATATATTTAAGTTTTTAAATATGTATGTATGCTAGCCGGGTTAAGTCCAAACGATGCTTGTCTAAAATAGAATTAAATAATTAAATCTGTAATAGTAGTAAATGTCAATATTGCAGGTAAACAATATGTATATCTTATGTAATTTCTGGTCAATCTAACTTTCTAATATAAGAATTATGAAAACTGGGCGAGAGAGGTGTGCCAGGATCGCGCCAAATGGAAATCCATAATCTCTGCCTATCCCTCTGGGTTACGAGCGTGAGCGTATTAATTTATCCGACTTTCAAGGCATTTACTTGTAAAATATATTGTAAATAATTGACAACATGATCTAAATGAAATGGACCTTCAATTTCCAAACTGTCAAATCACGTCAATCGTTGGAAGTAATAAAAATAAGTAAAAGAAATCCTTAAGAATGGAGTAATTTCTCTACTGGAATGTTCCAAAGCCAAGAGCTTTTTGTTCAGGTCACATCGTCGACCACAAGAAGGTGACCCTTGGGTTTTTTCTAGTTATATAACAAATCGAGAATGTATCGGTGTAATGAGCAATCGTTTACGCGTTCGGCGAACAAAAACTGAGCATTCCTTACATACTTGACGGCGTGAAACCACGCGGACGTTCACGGTACTTCGTCTAGTCGACCGTGTAAATTCTTCTCTGACACATTAACTTAGAAAAAATAATATTATGTAGTTTGTCCTTTTTATTTAACTATCGTGGTTATTAACGGGAGGGAGTTTTACGTTTGTTTCGATTTTGAATTAAGAAGAAAAATAATGAACTGTGATAAGAATTGATTAATTTAGAAATATGTCTCTTTTTTTAGGAAAAAGGTGGCAAACGAGACAGCGGATGACCTGATGTTACAATTAACAGTACACGTGAGTGCTACCCAAAGGCATCCGCAACAAGCAAATGCGTTGCAGAGTTGCCTACATTTAAATGGACAGAGGAGGGCATAGATAGGAAAAAGGATACTTCCTTTTCCCCGTCAATCCCCTACCCGTTCCCATCCTTTCCTTATGAAGAAAGGGTGGGAAGGGAAGACGACTGAAAATAGACCTCCGGCACCTCACTCATCAGACGAAACACGAAGTACATCTACTTCACGCCTGTTTTCTGTGAGGTCGTGGTATTTCACCGGTCAAGCCGGCCCATTCGTGCAACAGATGTTGTTGTTGCGGGCTCTATCACTGTTAATATGATATAATATATAATGGCATGTTTTGGTAATACAGGTATGAAAATTATTTTTTAAAAATAAATTAAGAATTTGGTTTTTTAACACGATTTTATTTGCTTCAAAGATCATATTTATAGCTTCGTATGTATCTATTTTGATTTTTAATATAATTTTCGCTCAATTGTAGACGTCTAATTTTCGTAGACGAAAATTTGCTCTTGTCTCATGGCAGTCAAGTATCATTTTATATTTTTCATATTCCGGACTGACTTCTAAAATTCCGTGTTTTTAAACTATCATTAATATTTGAAAGTTAGACGCATTGGTTGGAAGATGCTCCGGTTCTCTGATACCGCACTCGATAGTAATGTCAAAAATTTAAGACATTTGACATAATGACGGCCAGAACATTTAATCTATTTGATCATGCGTTATCAAAAGCTTAGATCGGCGGACCAACAATACTTAAAGTCAAGATGATGAGATTGATTCATTTTGCCTTTTATTGTATTCTTTTGTTGATGTATTAGATTTGTTAACAAGAAGGTTGTATATGTTTTATTGTTGTTTACATTCAAAATGTAGTATATTTAAAAATTAAGACTGTCTGTAGTGGATCCAGAATTTCACTTGGGAGAGGGCTGACTCAGCCCCTGCGAGTAGGGAATAACAAAGTAAAAACTAAAAAAGCAAACATTTAATATAGTTTAACGCATAATAAAGCAGTGCAGTGCTGATATAAAAAAAATAATTGGAATAATAGTTTGAGCTCTTATGTTTAAAGCGGTGTTCTAACCGGTAAGTACTGTTTGTATTATTCCTCTTCTTGATCTCTTATTTAAGAAAGTGACCCCTACTCTTCTTTCGTCTTATTTATTGCTAAGAATCTCCTTTTGTACGAAGCTTAATAATTCATAGATGTGTAAGCCTATCGTTATATACGGGAAACTACAAAACAATAAAAAAATTATCCTCTGTGATACTTTTAACTGAATTACTTGGTGATGTTTGTGATTGATTTATAAGTAATCAGTCTATTGTTGGCAGTTGACAGTGAGCTAGATAAAAATATCTACCGCATGGATACAAAGTCGTGCCTTACTTCGGTCATCAATCGTGTAAATTGAATTAAATTTTGAACTACGTAACACATCGTATACATTGATACTTTATTTTCGTACAAGGCTTTTTCAGTGTTACATAATAGTTTCATGGTGTTCCGCAACAAAATAAGCCGAGTCGTATGTTAAAGAGCAAGCGGTATTGATACCTATTATTGGACCAATTCAGACTATATTTCCTTATATGGTCAATGTAATAATGTGCATACTGTGTTGCCGCACTTATCGGGCTGTCGGCGTCGCGTACATTTAGCACTTAGGTAACAATGAAACTCTATTTTAACTTGTCCGCTTGTGTACTTTGTTTTTCACTACGAAATAATAGGTCTATTTCGTAAAACAACTTGTTCGTTATTTCTAACAATATAATATTAAGCATTTATTCATCTGTTCGGTATTTTTTAAATTAAATATTGAGCGGGGGATTGATTTAAATTTTTGAATATATAACGTAATAAAAAAACACAGGCAATAATGGAGACTATCGGCAATATAGTTCAAAAATGAATAAATAAATAAATTATAAACAAAAATAAACAATAAAATCGAAAATAGAATACACGAAAAAAGTTGGTCGAAACTGTTCCAAATTCAAATAAGCATGTTGCTCGCATCTCATGTCGAGCATGTTGTCCACGCGACCCTATAAGCCTATAAGACCCTTTCCCCTAACAAATATCGTCTAACGCGGCTCAAGAATTTTTCACTTAAAAAAGTAAAACATATTGACACGCGAGAGGACGATGGAACATAGATTATGTAGACGTATATCATTCATATGAGTGCTGTTAAACGTTCGAAAGAATCAGAACATTACTAATAACACTATTATTTAGCAAGTTGTTCAACGACTTATTTTACAACTTTTTTTGAAATAGTACCAGTTCGTGAACTAAAAAAACAGCCAGTGAGGTAATTCCCGTTACATAGTTTTTCTGCGCTTCGGTTTATAGGTTTTTCCATATCCATCTAAAACATATTAACGTAGCTTGCTGCGTGTATGATTTATAAGAGCTCCAATAGTAAGCTGACTGTTTACACAACTTACGCTTAACTTTGCCAACCCTCATTTGCGTACTACGGTTCTGGGTTGTTTAAAGTTTGTAATCACCACTGTTGATGACTTACACAGAATCAATTTCATAAAAGAAACACGGTAATGGAGGAAATTATTTTTCAGTTAGCCTATTCAGCTGACGGCTGTTCTATTTATAAATAATTATTTAACTTATAAATATTGTATGAAGGAAAGATGCCGTCTACCAGAGAGAAGACCGGGAGTGGTAATTTTAAATACTTGAACTTGGAATCCTTGCGTGGGAAGTGTACCTGATAAAATATTTCTTTTATTCTCATAAGAGAATGTAATTATAATATTCTGAATAAGATGACTTGCCAAATAAATTTTAATTACAGGTACTCGAAAATAACTGGAGACAGATCATTCCACAAGTGCTTTATAGTTGTCAATGCTCATAATTTTTTTATGGAACATGATGGCAAACGAGCAAGCGGTTTACCTGGCATTAAGTTCCCGCTACTCATAGACCGCAACAAGCTTATGAGTTGCAGATGGGTTGCCTACCTTTAATGGACGGAGGAGGGGATAAACAGAAAAAAGGATATTTCTTACTCCTATCCATGAATCCTCCTCACTCTCCTCTTCTCTTTAACAGCCTTTCTTTATTAGGCATATCACTCATCAGAAGAAACGCAGAATACTCTATTTCACGACTGTCTTCCGTTAGGTCGGGGTATTTCAACGCCCTAGCCGGCCCATTCGGGCAATAGATTTTGTTGTTGCATGATCTACCACTATCCGCAACAACATAGGAACTGCAGATGCGTTGCCAACCATTGAAAGTAGTAGGTCTCTTTTTAAAAGACGCTAAAGACTTGTTGACCCTAAAGGTTGCATCTGTATCTGTAAGGTTTTTTCTTACTTTCAAGCTAAAGTTGTAAACGGTATAAAGCTTACATTGGTAAAAAAGCTCGCACAAACATAATACTTTGATTGCTAGATATAGCCATAATTAACCGTTTATTACTGAGCAGTTCCAACCGTGACAGGAGAGCACAAACTTTTATAAATAATTTGTACAAGCATTTTGTTCCTGACGTAATCTGGGGATTCTAAAAACTTAAAAAAATTAAAATGTTACCAAGCCTACATCAATACTTTGTGACCACGTCACAAAGTATTGATGTAGGCTAGCGTTAACTTAATTTATTAAATGAGTTGATCATTTGATTTTTAATATGTAAATTTAGATGTAAATATTAAAGTATAAGAAGAGCTTTAATAAATATGTTTAAAAAAAAACATAAAATATGTTTTGTATGTATCTCAATGTTATTGAATGCTGAGCTTTTGATTATAATAAGCTTTTTATTTTGATCCAATCACTCTTAATTAACCTTTGGTACTTTGATTTAAACATAATCAATATGATCAGCCTGCATCAGTACAACTGCTTGACATAGGCCTCCCCCGATGCTTTCCACAGGAGGCGGTACACTGTGAACCGCATCCAGACATTTCCTGTTGGTCTTACAACATAATTCCGGATTTCAAAATATCAGTGTTAATTTATTTAAAATTACTATTCACTCTACTTATAATTACGATGGACCCCGATTTAATATTTAAAAAATTTAAGAAATAAATTATTACTCTATGACTTAGTAATAATAAATAAATTAATATACGCTCACGCTCGTAACTCAGAGGGCTAGGCAGAGATTATGGATTTCCATTTATTACTTAGTTAATATCATAAAATTAAATTACATAATAATATTATAAAATAAAAATAAACTTACCTCAAAAACATATTGGAAATAACAAAAATGTCCCTTGAGTGTTGACAATTACTAATAGATTTCACTATAACACAAACTTAAATATAATTCATTTTATTTTATTTTTAATTATTTTTTTATTGAACACTTAAACACGACCACACGGATGGAGCGGTGAAGTGTCAATGATTACTCAATCGGTCTAACAACCCCGCACTCTAAACAATACAAAAATTATAATTTGACTATAAAAAATCCATAAACGGCACGTGCCGGACATAATTTGTAAACTATAAGACACACACCGTGTTAATAGATCTGTCGCGATTTATTAAAAAAAAAGTTTAGAAAAAAAATTTAATAAACGTCAATTTATGCGTGTATTTTTTATTAATATAATGAGATTATGAAACTATCCCGAAGCTCGGATACCACCGTGCGCGAGCGCATCGGGACAGCAACTATAAAAGCCTCCGAGAAGCCTCTCTTTCACGCCTTATATTTTTTTTTCAATCGAAACAACATGCACCCGCGACTTAACGAGTCCCATCGCGTGGGGGACACTTCCAATTTTAAAAGTGTTTTAAACACTTTTGACTTGTCATTTAAAGACCTTACATTAAAAAAGGAGAAAAAAAAACGAAATAAAGTACGACTTCATTACAAATCATCGCGAGTGAGACGAAAAGAGATGGTTATATGTTGCTGTCTTGCGCTGCTTAATTTTGTTTCAACGTGGAGGGGAACGGAATGAATCGCCGTTTGCGCGTGTAACGTTAAATTAATAGGACGGAAAGAGATAGTACTTGTGCTGTAATTACTTTAGTCCGGCGTAAATGAGACAATAGTATGATGATTGGACGAAATGACAGCTATCGATAACAACACAGTTTCGCGCGTCGCGGCAATTTGCGGATCCCTGCGCACGTTCATCTAGATATGATGACGTTAATTACACTGGATTGACAGCTTGTTTGAAACGAACTTCTTGTCATTGTGATGCGTATATTAGTTTTTATTTTATACATAAGCATTATGTACATCTTCTTGAAATTGATACTATAAAAATAGGTACGTTTTATCACAGTGGTCTCAAAACTACCAGGAGATGAGCAAGTAGTCCGTGCAATCAGGTAATGATTTATTAATCCCGAAAACCTGAAATATGTAATACTGCTAAACTAGTTGAGAAATGATCTAAAACTGCTTAAAATTATACTATGGTCAAGTAGTAATAAAATCAGATCAGTAATAATAGTCACATGTGTTCGAATTTTGTGGTTCTAAGACATGCCGGTATCATTACAATTTTTGGAGTAGTGATGGTGAAATAAATTACACAAAATAAAGCGCCTACAGTACATAGCTCGGGACCTATACCACTGCACAGCTAAAAGGTTTTCCTAAAACTTAAAGGTAATTTGTAGAAGAAATTGTTATTGTATGTATCTTATTGTATAGCTATTAAAGGATTGGTATATATATATATAGGAATAGTGCAAGCGGCAGGAATGCAAACGTTGAGATGGATGTGTGGAGTACACGAATGGTAAAGTACAAAACGTGTATAAATGGCATCCTGAAGGAACAACCGATAGTGGAAAAGATAGGAGGCAAAAGGTTAGCATGGTGAGGATGAGGGAACAATGGCATGTGACAAGGAGGGTTTTAGAATGTGGAGGGATATGTCGGGAGGTGTAGGCCTCAGAAAAGATAAATGGATTGCGAGGACGGTGACATGATTAAGAAGAGGGTAACAACTGAAATGACGGATGATATAGATAGATGTGGAAATCGAAAAGCAGTTATGCTGACCCCACATAAAAGGGTAGAAGAGCAAGGAGACGATGAAATTATTATTAATAACAGAATCAAAGTTATAAAAGCTACGATAGGTTAAAGTTTCGATAGTGTTCAAGGCACCAGTTTTATAGCTTTATGTAGGTGTATGGGGGCCTAAGGCATCCTATTTTTCAAAATTTGCATACATAGGAAACAACTGCAAATTATATATAGTATAATTTCGCCTTTAACTCACAGGAGAGACGTTCTAATACGCTTGTTAGTGATAAGATTACTAACTCATTCGTTTAGTTATAATCACTGAGAGGAAGTTCTTAGTCACCACTTTCTTAAGCCCAATGCATACGTTACGGGATTTTACCCGTACGAGACGGGAAGGGAAGTTTTGGAAATATCGTTTCATAGAAAATGTATACGAATGTACGTACGTCATGGAGCCACGGACGGGACGGGGACGTAGTACGCACCGGAGGGGAAAAACATCGTTTAGTATGCCCCATTTTATGCAAGTTCTACAATATAATGTTAATTTATTAGAATTAGAGTTTACAACGCTTGAACGTTAGTTCCGAGTCACTGTTACGGCGCGTATGGACTTAATTCCGTTAATGTTTACGTCCCGTCCCCGTCTCGTACAGATAAAATCCCGTTACGTATGCATTGAGCTTTACTTTGGGAACTCGTCACCGTTGTCGTTTCAGCTGATATTCGTACACTGCTGGACGAAGGCTTTCCCAGAAAATCGGTCCTATGCCGCCCTCGTCCAGTGGGCTCCTTGACCCGATCCGCCTATCTTTCGAAACTGTATGATTTTAATTTCATTATCATTATGTAATTGCATAAGTTAGAAGTATGTGTTGCGTTAAAGAAATAAACTATAAAATAATAACGAGAAACTTCTCAACTTTGTACTTTATGAGTAGAGTCTAGAGCTTGTGCATTTAACCATTTAAGGCTGTATCTTACTTAACATTCGGTGGGATCGAACACATTTAAAATCTACCTTCAGGTTTTCTTAGTAAAAAATATCGTAGCTTATTAAATAAACATAAAGATGCATTAATGGGTGATATTCTAGTGTACAATACAAATAAATCAAATTAATAATACAAACACTTTAGATCGCTCATTTCAGTTCCTTTATCTTAAGCAAATTAACAAAAGAAATGTGATATGGCGCGGATGAAGATTTTAAATTGAAGACGAATGCGTTGCTCGCGGCGGCTGCCGGGCTACGCGTGATAAACACCATAATCTCTGCATCTACACGCTAATGTGGGAACACATCGAGATCGATTCACTGCTACTCGGAGATAACATGCCAAAAATTATTCTATACGTTTCCAATTCGGACGAGCTTTGAATTTCTCACACATAATAATTTTAATTGATAATTCTTTTACTTTCAGATTTATTAAACAAGCAAAATTTATATTATATAGTATTAGCGATTTTATAAAGTTTTACGGAATACCAGACAATACATCCAGTAATGAGATGATAGGAGACAAAAAGGGTAATGTTTCAAATGTGTGTGAAAATGCCGATACGAGAGCGGGACGCTGAATATCATACATAGTAAGTTATACTATATTAAATGATAAATATATAATTGTAGAAGGACCAAACAATACTCCATACTCTTTTGTCAAGTGTGTAAATTGTTTATTTGCAATCCAAGTTACATTCTTCACTACTTTTTTGGTCGTGGCTCTTTCATTCTCTCGAGAGGGATAGCTTTCGCCCCTAAACGCTATATGCCTCTGTGATTAAACAAGTCGTTTTACGTTTACTTTAATTAAAATATTGGATTTTTAAGTGTACAAATAGATTCTAACAAATTCGAATTTCGAAGGGCAGCGGGACTTCAAAGCGTGTGTTAGTACGAGATCGGTCGCGGCAGTATCCGGGCGGGGGCGCGGCGGCGGTGACATCGCGTCATTAGCGCGCGACTCACGCGCCGCTAAACTGCGCCACGTGCTGCGTGCGCCGCCGGGACGAGCACCCTTTTTGAATATGGCGTGTCCCATTTACCTAATTACTAAAAATATTTATTAAATAATCTACATGTTTCAACGTTCGAACATCGAAACAGAAAATACAAATTAGATATTATTCTGGAAGATTCTTGTCAAATTTTGAATCATGATTTCTAGCTTGCTGGATAATTTTGTAACTAATCATTCTGGTCCCCTTAGATTGTTATGGATTTTAATCTCTGTGATGGATAGAAAAATGATTAAATTGAGCAATTAAATCAACCATTAAAGTTAATATCAGGAAACATTTTTTAAAAATTATTACATATTTTCATCTTTGTTGTTCATGGCTTTCCAAGTATAAGCCATCCATTTGAGCCGACAATATCGTATGCTATCCATTACGCCAGATTAGTGCATATGGTTTACTTGAAATAATTTAATACAAACATGGTTGGCATCGCTTTTGTTTCTTTCATTAATCAACAAAACATTTTTCATTAATTGAACACGCTGTATCCATGCGTATGATCACAATGACGACGTATTTAACAGTAACAGCAGGGAGGTCCCGCCAAAGGTGCCGGCGTGACTTACAAAACCACGTACAACCTCCCCTATGTAAACAATAGACAAAGGCCCCGCCGGGTTATTAGACCACTATGATTACGATCGGGGTACCATTGACTCCCAGTTACTGGAAATCCGTTGATATGGTCGCCAGGGTGCTCCCGATTCAGCTTTTTAGGCTAAAGAGGCTACTTGAGATCCTTTCGGATATACTTAATTTGTAGTCTTTTTCTAACGTATTGTTTTATTTTTCAGCACAGTGTAACCAATTCCTAGGGCCTTAGTTGCTGCAACACTTTAAGCGCCAGTATGGATCCAGTATAGACTGCGTAAATCGTGAGTTCGAATATTGCCGTGCATCATAACCTAGCACAACCTTAAGCTTTGATGGAATGGTCAAAAATAATGGAAGTAAATTATTTACTGAATTTGGTAATAAATTAAATCATCGTCAGCTTGTATCGCTCCACTGTTGGACCTAGGCCTTCCCCAATGCCACCTTGGATGACCATCGCGGCGACTTGGGTTGGCAGCAAGACTCGAATGATAGGAAACATACATATACGGATCCCAATACCGGAATCGCCGGAACCCGGTAACTGATCAAGGGTGATGCTGGTAACTAAGAGCGGAAAATCATATACGGTGGAAGGCATTTGTGCTTACAGAATAGGTGTAAAAAACGTTTACGTCTAAAAAGCAAGCAAACCATGTGTATTTATGTAACTAGTGACTGTGATTCGCAGGGGAATTTTCGTCACACACTTTTATCTGCTACTTTAGGAGATGAATTTAGAAAAATCCTTCCTTAGTGCTTATTAATAACAGAAGTGACTGTGCAAAATTTCGTTCTCATAATAACAAATTAAGGCGCTCCACGAACCACGCAAGATGTAGGGTTCCTTAGTTTAGCGAATTTGGCTTAAAATGTTCTTTTAACAATAGGGTTGTTACATGCGGTTTTGAAACGTGTAATCTTTAAAGCGCCAAAGCTTAAATATTATACAACCCTTGAAAGATATCTACAGTTAATTCTTTAAACGGGTTCTACAATTGGTGAGATAGTTTCTTGGAATAGTCTCTGCATTCGATGATTCATCCAATCGCTTTATGATGTTAATAAGACGATAAAATAAAGGTCAGATGATCAATTTATTTTTGAAAAAATATTTATTTTTATTTTAGGTATATGTTTTTTTTTGTCCCACAATTATTATTGTAGTTGGGTTTTTAATTATATTATATCAAGGAATACCTCTTACAATATATGATTGCTTTATCTATATAAAAAAAGAAACAGACTGACTGATATATCAACGCACAGCCCAAACCACTGGTTCTAGAAGTTTTTGTGTAAAATTTCAAGTCTAGACACTTGACAATTTCTGTTGTGATACGTAGGTGATACTAAAAAGCTTTTTTCTAATTTCATCCGCTAAAGGTCTAAAGCGAGGGATGTAAGTTTGTGAAGAATAATTTTCCTTTAAGAGAATTAAATTGAATTACTAATATTTAAATATTTATTTCGGGATTTCTGAAAATACATCATGTAAAAGTGTAAAGTAGGCTGTCGCCTGATAATTCCTACCCGTGCGAAGCCGGGGCGGGTCACTAGTTAATCTATATTATGATCTTCAACTAAGTCTTAATGGCTAATGTATAACTTACGATCAGGCACCTCAGGTAGTTTTATTGTTTGTGATATTTACTTTTTTGTCTATTGTTAAAATGTAAACGGTGTTAAAATATAGATCATCCCATGCCTAATTTGTTACCTAATAATCTCGGTTCAAATCAATTGAGATTGCAGTGCTTCTTGACCACAATTGGTATAAAATATGAAATTTCATAAATTACAAAAAAGTAATAACAAAAACGTACTTACGTTCTAAAACATGATTCATGTGATGTTGTCACAATGTTAACGACATCTTTTACCATTTTCTTATGGTCTTAAAAGTTGAAAGGATTCGTGTCCTTGACCTCTGCAATCCACCTGCACCAAACTTGACCTTAAATCGAGCTAATCAACTAAATCGCTACAAACGGAGCGGCTCGGAGGGCGCGGCGGGCACTGCCCGTGATTTAATACCGCACACGCTAATTATGGCTTGTTCAAATTGTAGCTTTCTCACGGATTACCGAGGCCCGAACGCACCTTTTACGGGGTTATTTTTTGTAATACCTTTTACGTTTTCATATATACGTTTTTGAAGGATTTTAATTTTATACGATCTAATGTTTACGAAAAAATACAATACACGGATCACATTGGATATACATAGTTTAATGAAATATGTCGAATTTCATGATAATAATTAAAACTTTAAATGATTAACCACTATCCATAAATAAATGATATAATTATGATATAGATACCAAACAAATGGGTAAGCTGACGATGTGTGGCTGAATTTTAAAAACGAGATAAAAAAAGATACGTGAAAATGTTACACAGATGTTCCTCAATTATTAAAAAACAAATACAATCATTTGTAATATTTTATTTAAAAAAACTATAAGATTTTAAAACTATATAAAAAATGACAACATTTTCTAGGCTTAATTTCAAGAAATAATACATATTATAACACAAATTCTTTCTCGTTTATTTAATCAAAGTTTAATCGGCTGTTATTTTTTCGTTAAGGTCGTATCAAGATGAGCTGTATCGCCGGTACGTTACTGCATTCGCTATACTTATTCTGTCTGCTCCAACCTGTTACCCGGTCAACCGTCCAAATCTATCTGACTCCTTCCCACATATTCCACTTCACGATACACTATCCCTTTCGTTCGTCTCGGGTCAGGCCAGGCGTATTAACATAATGATACTTAAACACATATTTAAGTAAAGATTCTTTTTGCGTAAAAAGTCTGAGTACACACTACACTGCACTCGTGTAGATCATTTCATGGGAATTTGTTATATCAAATGTAGTGTTGTGAGGTCAATAAGGGTGTTTGTTGATTATATTATACCTCTATTAGTTACGTTTCAAAACCGGACATCCAGGAATGTCTTCAACATGCGAGTAAACTGAAAAAAGTTTAATTAGTTCAAAATCACATTTAATAATAAAGCTATCACGAACATACAGTAGAAGTACGGCACAATCTTCCTAAGAATTACTTAATTGTTCATTTTAAATTGAGCGCCATGGTTATCTATTTTACGCAACTAGCCTAGCCACTGTCGCTTGAGTTTATAATACCAGGAAATATCAACCATCTACAATATTCTTTAATGTTTGCAGATAAAACATTTTATCCAATGGTAACCGTTGTCTCAAATCTTGCTGCAAAATGAAATTGGTATTTTTGTTTGTTGTACGACTAGTTTGTAAGAATGCCTATTAGTTGACTCATTTTAAATAAATATAAATAAATCAGCCTTTTTTAGAATGTTCCCCACTTTAGGGACATAGGCCTCCTCTACGAGAGAGGGAAGGGGCCATAATCCACCACGCTAGCCCAGTGCGCGTTGGTGGATGTCACATGTCTTCAAATTTATTGGTTCTAAGACATGCCGATTTGCTCACGATGTTTTCCTTCACCGTTTTTGGAGCAGTGGTGATGAAATAAATTACACAAAGTAAAGCGCCTGCTTGGATTCGAACCCGCGACCTAGAGTACGTAAGTCGGGGCCACCACTGCTCCTTGAACTAGTGGCCTGTTCAGGTAAAGATTAAATTGTTAGATATTTGGGCTTAGTAGATCTTCTATTGCTAGACGTGTGATGTGTCTCTGTTCAATTTAATTGTTCTGGAAATAAGACAGATTGAAGCAAGAACAATCATACCTTGGTTGGTATCACAGGCGTACTCTAACAAATCGCACAAGTCGAGGAAAGTCCTCTTCTCGTCGCCCATCGCGCCACATATGGGTATAGTGTCGTGGATACAAGTCTCGGCCAGCTGACAGAATTGATCTATTTTATTCTGAAAACAAAGTAAATAATGCAATCCTGGCAATTGACGCCTATGCTTTCCTGATGATTTTATGGAATGAACTAAACGATTAGTCGATTCATCCAATGATAAGTGATCATGGATAAACTAGCACTCACACCCGTAACCGTAACGCAGTAAGCAGAGACTATGGATTTTCATTCGCTAAGATTGCTACACACCTCTCCCACTACAATTACAGAATTTTGTGCTTGTCAGTTTAGGGTACTCTTAATATCTTTAGTATTTCATCAATTACTTTGATATAAGTTCATACAGGTGGTCCAGGTGCTCATCCAGGAGGGTGGGACTAACTAAAAACTAACGAGCACACTTTTATAAAGTAACTATATAACTAAATCAGAACAAATATTTAAAATTTTATTAAAATAATGATTACCAAGTTCCTAGCCCTTTAGTCCTCCGTGGATTTGCTAAGGAGGAAGTCTCCTCCTACTACCATAACCACCTCTCACTTCTAGATACTAAAATTGGCACTACTACGGCATCGTGTACACAGTTGTGAGTTGCTATAAAGAACATTCTAGCAACTCACTGTGCTATGCCTGGTAGCAATAGACATTCGCGACCATGAAAGACGAGTAAATCCTAGGGAGGAGAGCTGAGATCCTTATTATTCAAATATATGTATCAAATTAACTATATTACCGAAGGTGTTACTGCGTAGTCCGGTAGGTGGCCATGCACCGGGAATAAATAGCACGTTGTTATACCTGAAAATTTCATTGAAAATTATTTTTTATGTATACAGCAAAATGCAAATATCAAACGAAGTGCTGGTTGCATTTCGCGTCGCTCGCATAAATGCCAGTATCTCAGGAATATTTCATTTTGAAAAATTGCTAATGATGGCTGTTTAGAAATGTGTTAGACAAATATTTCTTTCTCTGTCATAAGGTGATATCGTAAAAAGTGCATATTTGTGGAATCGATTGTCCCTATGATATTTCTTCTTTTCCTATCCATCCCCTCCTCCGTCACATCCTCTTCCCCTTCATATCTTTCTATTGTTAGAAAAGAGTCGGAAAGGGAAGAGGAGCAGAAGGCCCCGGCACCTCACTCATCCGACGAAGTGCATATATACTTCTACTTCACGACTGTCTTCTATTTAAGTCGTGGTATTTCACCGGTCGAGCCGGCCTATTTGTGGGCCACTGTTATAAAAAGTAATTGATAGTATAATTCTTTAGTGTAATTTCATCACGTTTCACATTTTCATGAATGCTAATCTATTCAAATTAATTTTAATTAAGAGCAAGATTCGCACACAATTCAAACAACATTAATATAAACACAAAGTATATTATTTACTCACAATAAATCACAATGTTCATCCACATCCCGGTGTGGTATTGATCTAATAAATGATAATATCCGATGCGCCAGTATTGTGCTGTGTTGTAGGTTTCGATTCATACATCTGGTTTGACACAGTACAGTGCTGGCAGGGGTGTCAAACATTTTAAATTTGAAAAAAAATCGCATTCAGCGATAACCTCAGTGGATAAACTTTCAATTTACAATTTTTAACGTGAGATAAATCTGAACCACCTGTGTTAAAAGTGTTTTATTTTTTAGATTCTGATACTTATGTGCTTTGTGTAAGATTTGTTCTGGATCTGATGATAGATCAGAAGATAGTGTTAAAGTTGTAAGGAACTGATTTTGAATTTCAAGGAACCCAAACGCAAAAGGTATATAGATAATTGTTATCAAACAATAACTAGCATCGCATTCGTCTGTTCAAGTTCTAGAAGAGGCACACTGTAAATCAGTGTGTAATAAATTGTTATCAATCAAAGAATTAATGTAAATGAATTTAAAATAAATTTGCCTATTAATTTATATAATTTTGGTTTCCTATGAAAATGTTGGCGATCCATGTTTCCATATAGTTTATGCTCCACATACCTTTCGACTAAAGCGAGTGTGATATCATAATTTCCTGTCCTAGAGCCATAGTTATGGTTGTCTATTGTAAACAAACCTTACCAAACTCCTAAACTATATCATAGTTGAACCTTGCGAAGCGCGCTTGTGTCTAAATTATGACGTTTAGGATACTTTGGTCTAGTAAGTTTTGTGTTAGCGCTATGAAATATTAGTGTAACTTTTGTTAATGAGTCTGGTCTGTTTGTTGACAGTCGGAATATTGATGTAAATTACATTTGTATAAGGTTGAATTTCCAATTTACTGTGGTTTTAATATTGGTCTTCTACTAAAAATATCAGCGACTCCATCGTTGTTGCCAACTCATAAACGGCGTTAAACATATAAGTGATAAGTGACAGTTTGAATATTTTTTCAGGTTTAATTATCTTAGGATTTGTAGAAGAAATCTGGAATCACGTAGAGATCGAGGCTGAAGATTATTTCTTTCCTTTAGAGCCAGTAAGTAATGCTTATATCTTAATACTTTATAACACGTCAAAAGGGACAAAATGTAGGGGTAGAGTGTTTTCGTAGTATAGGGAGTGTGCTATTGAGGCGCTGTCTTTCCCTATAAGGGGTCAAGTAGAGGAGGAGCTGGAAACTCCTCTCACTACAGTCAAATGTTAGCCACCAGAAGGTTATCTCAGACCACATTAACTTTTCCAATTTCAGGAGACATATTTCTAGATTTACCGCCACTAATCTTTGCAATTTAATGTCATTTTACTTTTATAGGTAATAAATTTTTGCAAAATGGCAGATCAGTGTCAACACGACTTCGTCCCTATTTGCGGCCAGGACTCTCTCGGAATAACGCGCATGTTTAATGATAACTGTGACCTTTATGAGTACAACTGCGATGAAAAGAAACGTAAGTTGAAAAACCTAATTACAAAGAAAACATATTTTAATTATTATGTAATCCAAGTTTCACAATTAGTAACTAATATTGCAGAAAGCTTCTTATAATAACAAGAAATTAAAGTTGTAATGCATTTATTTCAATCGATAGCAATTCAAATCAAAGCTTCCTTAAAAGTTATTTAAGCTTATTTTCCAGTCGGAAGTGTTTATATCCCCATTAGTGATCGTGGGGAAATAAATACTTCAAACTGGGAAAGTACAAAGTAGATCTGCACCTGTAAAAAACAAATAAAGTATTCCACTGGAACCGTACATTTTTCACAAGCAGATAGAACGCTGAACTTGAACTGTCATAAACTCTTGAGGGCGTTCTGTTTTCATAACTTTTTTTCGCTAGAGCTACAAAATAATTTAAGCAATTAATAAAAAAAAATAAGGTGGTAATTGTGCTAAATGACACTATAATAATTCCTGTAGACTCATAAATAATCATCTTTTTAGAATACCGTCACGTAAAAATAGACGTGTGCAAATATGAAGCTGCGGCAGCGGAGAGAACAAAATGACCACACATACAATGCAACTGTCCACCAATACATTAATAAATTATTTTTAATAACAATTGCTCGTAATTTTATTTATTTCCCTTTTGTATGTCACCACAAATGATTATTAATCTGACTCTATCTACGCATGGTGAAAGCATTGTAGTTACTGGAGACGCTTCCTCCGACGTAACAGTTCAAATAATGTGTTATTGAAGAATAAGAATACAATAGAATTATTTTATTACAATAAAAAAATAACTACTAAATAAAAATACAATCAACAAAGAAAATGTGGCAAACGGAAGCTAGCTCAGCTTATGTAGGGACGACACAAACCGTCCCGGCTTTCAGTTAGCCCCTTTACACTCACACAAATTAAGTAATTATGTTTAACTAGCCGTCGCCCACGGCTTTGCACGCATTTATTTCTCATTTTACTCGCTGAAATTATTTGTAATTTGATCCCGCGTATAATAGCTTTATAGATAACGAAAAGTTGTTAGTATTTAAATATAACTTTATCATGGCAACCGATAACGTAAAAGAAGGTTTACGATTAATATGTCCCTAGGAAGCACTTTATTTTCGGGATAATAAGTACTCTATGTCATTTTGTGTACCCTCGACAATGTGTACGTGAAATTGAATGATGATTGGCTGAGTCGTTAAGGAGTACAAGCAAACAAACTCACATTCGCATTTATAATATTTAATTAAGATTATTTAATGTCGTTCTTGTCACACTATGATATAGTGGAGAAAATACATCGTGATATAATAAAACGACATTAATTCTTCCCTCTTGTAGAAACAGGAGTATCAGATATTAAAGCAAAAACCGAGAACTAGCACGAAATTTAAGGTCAAATGACTTTTCAACACAAGCCCCCATTAATTAGACCACTTCTCGGCTAACTTCCAGGGAAGTATCGTACCCGCTTCTGGGAACATTGCCGTAAAGTCGACTTCGACGTTGAAAAGCAAATAGATAAGTACATAAATCATCGCGTTTGCAGAATCGCCCTGCGCAAACCGAGCCCACAGTAAACAGTGCGCTCGTAAGGTAAACTTCACAACTTTGACGTCACGAGCAAATACGCAGCCACTGTTATACTCTGTGGAATATGTATTCTACGAATCACTTGTGCGTGTAGCCAAGAAAATGTAGCACGGGGCTTTAAACATTTTCTACGAAACCAATTTAATTTATAAGAGGATATTGCTTTCGTTGCGAGGTTCTATTTATTATTAAACAGATATTGAGAAGGAATTCGCAACATGTTAGACGGAAGTATTAAGAAGTATGTTAGGCGTGACATTGAATGATAGGATTAAAAATAGCATTATAAGGGACAAGTGTGGCTTAAAAGTGGATGTTTTTACTAGAA
>JWHW01008619.1:64358-90887 GCA_000931545.1 Papilio glaucus
TCTTATGGTTATAAATATAAAAAAATATGTAAATAGATCGATATTAAACTGTGCTTTATTTAATGTGTAGAAATAACATCATTTACTTCGTTGGATTTGATTTGAAGTAGTATAACTTTTCGATATAACATATATTAACTACATATGTCACGGTGATAATAACAAGCTATGTTAATTACAGTAATTGTTTACTGCGTCGTCGCGGAACATCTAATCAGGTTTCTCGTCTGCTAATTCATAGAATCGACTGCTCATAAAACTCGTTACCATTATGATCAAATTGTGTTGCTGATGTCTTAAGAAGATTTTTAAGGAAACGAAGCATCTATATTGTAATCTATGATAGCCTGGTACTTGCACGATCGAGTTTATGGACATTTTAGCGTTTATCACAGAAATTACCAGTAAGATTTTGCATTGTTTCCATCCGATATATTATTTAATGATAGCAATGGCTAAGAGATGGCGCTCTAAATGTAAATTCAATTATTTTTTCTAAATTAATAATAATAATAATAAATTCACCTTTTAGGGAGAACTCATCTATACAGATAAATTTAAAAATAAGAACCGAAAAACATACAATATTCTACATCCTAATCGTTGAAGTCATTTCCAAGATGCTGAAGTATTTATAAAACAATTTCTCGGTTGAATGTTAGGTTAGATTATGATTTTTAGGCTAATTATTATCAATATAGTCTCGTCAATATTTATATTATAATAATTCTTCTAAGTAAGTAATTTAAAGCTAGAATCATAATTTTAAACCTTGAGTCAGAACAAAACGTTTTAAAGAATCTGGTTTGCGAATTAACATACGAAAGTAAATATTACCACATACACGGGCAACATAGCACCTAATATTTCGCATATGCGTCTTCATAAAGATTGTACGGGCGCGGGGTCCGGTCCTATTACACGGCATACAATGCCCAATTAATAACCCGGGAGATATTCTCGTGTTCCCGGCGCGCCATTGGGAGCGAACAGGACATTGTTTAGAGGCCGATAAATGTGACGAGTTAATTGGTAAAGACAAGCGTTCGCTTATCCTGTAATAGAGAATTCAAACTTTAATTTTCTTTACGTCATAAAACTTAGTTTAAAATTTTAGATAAGTTTATCATGATCTTAGCAATGACGTTTTATGTTTTAGTTCCTTATTTAATAGAACAGGCCTATTAATGTTTATTTACGACAAGGAGTGACCCGCTTCTTTTGTCCCCAAGCTGTCAGTTATTACTAGAGCTGTAAATTTTTTATTTCGTATTTATTTTAGTTTGTCACTCAATGCTGACCAATTAAAACAAGCGTTCGTTTCTCATTTTTGTAATGACTGCTGACTGACTGACTGAGATGACTGTTGCGCAGTGTACTTTTTCTCACCAATTATCTTTTTCAAAAGTACAATTCAGCTTGACTTTTAGTTTTACTAAAGATCTAAACTACTAAACTCTAAACTACTGGTATCGTACCAGATATCAGTTGAATGGTAATTTTTGCCTGACTGACCCAGAAGGAGGATAATGTTTTTGGCGCGTATGTAACTATGTATGCACTTGAATATGTATATACTTACAGGTGTATCAATATCATATCAGCCTATACTACTCTACTGCTGAACATGGCTTCTTCTCTTTCACTCTTTTCGTTTTTCTGCCAATCAGGTACACGTCCTGCCCTGCACCCTAACGATGTCATCGACCCATCTGGCTGGTCGCCTACCAACCGGTCCCTTTGCTTCCCAAGTCCTTAGTCCACCCGTCATCAAGTCTGGCCAACTTCCCTGCCAACCTCCACTTGAGCTCAGTAATATGTACTACATAGAACACGATCCTACAACGATTGTATGTGAGTATGTATAGTAGATTTTATTTATGGATAATAGGTAACTGCCAAAACGACGTCATTGGGCATTTTTTCCGGAGTGTCAAAGATAAATGACAATTAATGGATGATGACAATCATGCAATAAGGTGTTTTTGTTTTTTAACTTTATTACTCGTTTGTTACCTTTTTAGTAATAATAATGTGTGGGTTTGAATACATTGACTTGCTAATTTATCAATATTTATATTAGTTCTTAATCATAAAATTACGATAAAAGAATATCACAGGAAAACGTTTTAATTGATATGTAGATTTCATTCACCTGTCTTTTGCATTAAGGGCAACTCAAAATTATTTCGCGATTCCTTAGTTTGAATGTGTAAACATAAATGTGCACTTTGTTAAGAAAACTTGAACTCGCTTGGTCCTGACCCCTCGACTCAACCTGTCTCATTCGAGCGCTATGCTAAGGACTTTTAACATTTGGGTATTAAACATTATCTTGCGTATGTTAGTTTTATGTCAGTTTATGAACTATGGCCCTTGCATTTGAATACAGTATTTGTAAACATAATTAATTCTCAGATATCACTGTTGTTGCCTTAAACAGAGAATTTGATGAATAAAATTTGAAGAATTGAACAATATTTGTTCTTAATGAAAAGTATATTTCTATGGAATTAGGGGATAGATGGGTAAGTGACTTCCCTAATCTATACATATAATAAAAATGTAACTGATCGCTGTCTGTCAATGGAAGATATTTGAGAAAAACTATTATTAGAGGCCTTCAAAAACGCAATAAAAACCAAAATAATGACTATTGGAATTTTTGTCTGTATGTCTGTTTGTCTGTGCGTTTGTTACCGCTAATTTCAGAAACGGCTTAACCGATTTGTTTGCGGTTTTCACTAATCTATTGTGGTGTGCTTCACTTAACATTTAGTTTGTTTTATCTCAATCGGTATATAAATTAAAAAGTTATATCAATGTAACTGTGCTACGGCCATATTGTGTCGACCCCACATACGCGGGAAAAGGGCAGGGAGATGACGATAAGGCTACGGTAGTATTAAGTAGGTAATATCATTTCGTTTAGGTATATAAAATTGCAGGGAGGGTGAAACTGCGGGGCACTGCTAGATTGAAATAAAGTATGAAATATCGACGCAGAATCGATTTTGTGATATTCGCCGGGGCAAAGAGCGATATTAATGGATGAGTTCAATCCTTAGAGGGTTTCAGGAAATCCGATTTGACAAATCGTTGGCCTCTAACATTTCCATAAAGTTCACATTTGAAAAGCATTGTATTTAATCGTGAAACGTGATTTTCATGCATTTCTATTTCCTCCAGGCTACCTTTACACGATAACAAACAGGCAGAATTTTAAATCATTAGTACTACGGGAAACGGCTGAATGCGGGATTTGACGAAGTAGACAATTAGCGACTTAAGTGACTTCACTTTTGACACTCCAATTGAGTTAGGATATATGTAAAATTTGTGGATAGACAATTGTAATACGATTAAATTAGCAGAATTGTAGGATAGATAGATATTAGTGATCAGAATTCAATTGTTTTTATTTAATAATATACTTTAATAATGGTATTGACATAGCTGTTATAAGTAGAATAAACGCAACATATGTCACTTCGGGAAGCCATTTGTTGCGTCCAAAAACTTTTCTCACAATCTTAGGTGTTTACACAGATGTCGCCGCACGCGCACCCGCCGCATCTATTACCGTGTACCCGATAATGCTCGCCGACGAAAAAAGAGCCGAATTTTCACTAAAGCCGACTTAGGGTGACATTGCTCTTTACAATGATACGCTAAACGATACAGTTACTTGCATAAGAATTAGTCCCGCCATCATTACACATACCTTAAACGTTTCGGTCGCTTTCCGTATATTTGTATTATGTACACGAACTTTGCTCTAATCAACTAGCGCGAAATTTCGAAAGCTCACTGTGATAATGTATAAGAACTATTTGAATTTACAATAATAACTAAATAGAAAATACAGTTAGACTTTGCACGTGTGGTTACGCATTTCATGAAATTCTTTTGCAAATTACAGAGGATTGGATCAAGATGTTCAGGAGATCGATAGAAGACTAAACGACCTCAGAACGAGACTAACTCAGAAGCTATATTCATCTGAGGCCTAATTTCAGTCCTCTTTCCTTTTCCATCCTTTCCTAATATGGATAGGATGGGAACGAGAAGAAGGTTGTATGGGGAAAAGAAATATCCCTTTTCCGTCTATCCCCTTTTCTGTCCATTAAAAGTGGGCAATGCATCTACGACTCATTGGTTTGTTTCATGCCTATTGGTAGCGGCCTTTTAATATCACTACCCGCTTGCTCGTTTGCCACCTTGTTTAATAAAAAATTCCAATGGAAGAAACTCTGAAATTGAAGTAAAAAAAAACCTAAAAATTATTTCGAAACGACTAATATTCTACTATATTATAATACTACAATTATGTGCCGTTCTATTTGCCCGGAAACTCGTAAAAACGATGCATACTCAAGTAATAACGCCTTCCGTACACACTAAATGAGCTTTAACAAAATACGAACAATATTTTGAAAATATTTAGAGTAGTGCAAGCGGTATTGACCAACTCGTGTTCACAAATATAGGAAGTCCCCGTTGCCTTCTCTGTAAACATTTGCTTGAGAAAATGTAAAGGTTATTTTTAAATTGTAGCACTGGATGGAGAGCTTTCAAAGTATAATTGCAAGCTTATGTGTAGAGTAAGGGATTGTAATTCATATTTTGTCTTTTGTAGGCTTTGGCCCAACATTATATAGACAAAGTAATTATATAGCGGCAGAATAAGATTACAATTTCTAATTTACAATCCATATTTAAAATTACTTGTATTATTTTTACTATGGTAATTGAAATAATTTACAAATTTACAGCAAGCTGTTGAAAGACTAGCTGTTGCCTGTTGCGAAAATTGTTCTAAAATGATTCCGAATACAATAACTTAGAATTATAGGTTATTTAATATATAATAAATAACATTTCATGATGATGGGTTGAGTCGTTAAAGAGTTAAAGCCTAATAAACAAACAAACTAATTTACATTATTAAGTTGGGATAACACTGAATTAATCGCGTTGTACATTACTGTGCATCATCGCAGTCATCGACTATGATTTTATCATAGGTCAAAAGATTTAATAGCAGACCCGATCACCTAAACAGTTGCTCTGAAAGTACGTAATAATAAAATGCAACTAGTAATAGATAGAACAAAACAAGTGTTCAAAGAAACAAGTCCCCTGACAGTGCTACAATCCCCCAATTTAGTGCACTTTTCACAAAATTAGCGTACTTACACAACTACAATTTTAACACAAAACACATACAAATATGTGAGCTAAGCTTTGCAAGATAATAAAAACAATGGCATTGTTATACACTACTATAATAGTATAATATATGGCATAAGAAATTTGTACCGTCATCTGTTAGTTAACCAGGACCTATATGAGCTAAATCTGAGGCCAACACTGTTAAATCGTAAAAAACAAATAAAGTTGAACCCTTGGATAAATCGTCGTTGGCGATTTTATGGGTCAAGTTTATGTTGACATACAACAGAATGTTATTCGAGTTTGATTAAATTCTGATCAAATAACAGATAAGGGTATACATTTCTTATGCCATATTTTAGACCATAGGGAAGGCACATGCAAAATACCATTGGTAAACAAACAAACAAGATAATATTTGTGGCTTCATAATATAACTTATATATATAAAAAAAAATTGCTGAGAGACACGGTTAGAGCGGCAGAGTAAGCCACGAGGATACCATTATTTCTACTTGAAACTATAGCAGTTCTTAGTTGTAAGGGAGAAGTTGAAAGCGATTTAAATTAAAGTATGTAGTTATTTTCGTTTTTATTATAGTCTGATGATTTTAATTTTCCTTATGTACTTTTAATATGATTTACTTACGGAACAACGCATAATACGTTGTTACTTTAAATGAAACAGAAAAAAGAAACGAGGAGAATTTGTACTGAATCATTCCAACTGTTGAGAAGGACCTGGCTAAGCTTCAGGTACAAGGCTGGCGGGAGATAGCACAGTTTTGGGGAAAGTGGAGACTCTTATCGAAGGAGGCCAAGTCCCGTTTTGGGTCACAGCGTCACACTAAATAGTTTATTTAAAAAAAAATGTAACAAAAACAATGTAATATATAAAAGAGTACGACTCTTTAGACAATAATATTATAGTAAACGCTTACTTCTTAAGAGCTATTTATTTTAACTGGATATTGAGATATTTTTTTTTAAATATGTTACAACTTATATATTTTTGTGTCTGGTTTTGGTATCTCGTTGAGAAAATGATATAATTCAAAAGGTCCCCGCTGTCCGTCTCAAATTAGACCATAGGAAAGGCAGCAAGGCGCTACCTCCTTGTACCAATAACAGTCAACGTAAACAGCGCGGTCGCCTTGTTAACCTAAAAAGTTAACAAGGATCGGTCAGTACTTAGCTGTGCCATGTTAACTCGGGGGACAAAGCAGGGATTTGTTTACAGGCCTAGTTGCAGGTTAAGTGGGCTAATTGTTAATAGAATGTCAGAACAACCTACACCTGCTTTAAGTTCTAGCAATGGTATCTATTTTTTTCTTAAATATATTAAGTGAGTTAAGTCAGATATGTGACGTGGGTACCTTCAAGAGAAGAGTTAAAACATTACATTTAAATTAATACTATCCAACTATTTCTTCTTTTTCATTCTTCCACTATTTCTTCTATACTTTTGTTATTTTACTAAAAGTAACGGACGGAAACGAGTACACTTCCATTTGGTTAAGTAACGTCGGGGATCATGAACATTCCCAAAGCTAATGTAAGAGCTTGCTTCCTGTCTTAGAAAGGTAGGTTTTTCATTTCTTCAAGATAGTCCAGAACTAACCTTTGAACTTTGTATTTCATAATTTTTATTTATTAGTTATTTAATGAATGAAAAATTATTTTATAGTTAAAGAGTGAAAATTAGAAGAGAGTCGCGTGTTGGTACTCACATTGGTATCCACAATATTAGGAGAATTACGCTCTTTTTTAAAGGACCATAAGTTGTAATGCCATATAAATATATACTTGTAATAGAAAATCCTTTCAACGTCGTAGTGAAAAAATGTATCGCACATTAATTTTCTTAAATATTTGAATGAGTTATTTCAGACCATGTTAATTTTTATCCCATTTTTAAGATTGTCAAATCATAATTGCAAAAAACCTTTTAAATTATGTAGAGAACCCGTAGTTAAATAATCCTTGACTCTCAAGTGGAAGTAATTATATGTAACTAAAATAAATGAATTAGAATAGAGAGTTATGATGCCTTGCGGAGCATCGCTAATAAAATAAATGAAGAGTCGAGCGGTACCTTCGAGCTGCTCTGTGCACTCACAAAATATGTAACTTGTTACTTTATAATTACAAGCTGCGTTCATTATTTTCAGCTAGACTATAGTTCGCAATTTATTATAATCATAATATGAATTCCCTCTATTCTAGTTTAGGTATTTATTATTGCAAAACTGTAGAATTTACAACTACGTAATAAGCAAATGGTGTTTCTTGGATCCCACGTCAAACAATAGTTGTCTTTTGGTTTTTTTTTTAAATATTTAGAAAAAAAACAGTGATTTGAATGCGTAATTATTAAAAATATTATCATATACATGAATAATGGCATGGCATAAGCATAAATGGTCAAAAACGAGAAAAAAGTACACTAAAATTAAATCGATAAGATTATTCAGGAATATTTACATTTTTTTTTATTGTAGAAACAGGTTAAGGAGCCAAGACTTTCGTAACTATCAATAATAGAGGATGCCTATATTTATTAAAGCTTATATCAATTTAACTGGTATATATGTGACGGATTCTCATAATGTTGAATTTCGTGTACTTCGAAACGTCAGATACAATTTAAACTTGGCGTAGTCATCAAGGACCGATGTCAATACACTGACCAGAAGCATCATTATCATAATTTGTTTTAAGATTTAAATCAACGCCATCTAGTTACATCACAAGCTTTGCGTTTTTTTAGTTTTTAACCTGATTATTAAGTGGTAAGGATGTGGCTCATTAGTTGCATCGCAGGAATATGAATGTCTCGATTTAACGCCTGTATTCTGTAAGTAATTAACAATAATATGGCACTTATAAAATTACACACTCTAATATTAGTAAATTAATGTTGATACGAAAGCACCTTACTAAAGTTAAACAATAAATTGACTTTAGTTTGATGGTAAGTTATGGTTATTAAAACACACAGTTAAAGTTTTAATTGTAAACAGGTTGGGAGGTTTTCCAATGGGGCCGGAGCGCCAGTGCGGGCCTCTAGAGGCAATTGATTAGTCGGCGCCCTTTGTGGCTCTCACCGACGCTCTCAACAATTTGCTCGCGGCCCGACCGCCCTAATTTTAATGGGCTTATAAAATTTATTTTTAATGTATTTATCATAACAGAGATTGATGTGGATGTGCTTCGAATTTGTTCACGCGCTTTATGACTCTCCATTTAAGGCTTGAGTAGATTGATTGGAGTAAATGATTTTTTTTAACATTAAAGAAAAGAACGAAATTCTAAATCGAATTGTGGGCGATGTTAATGTTACGTAATACAATTACAAGCATTTAACTGGTCGAAGAGATTTTATACACAATAATCAAATTATTTCTTTACAACTCATTTTAAAATCAGGTATAGTCAAGTACTTGTTTATCGCTGCAGTGGGGGTTTAGACCCCGACTTACATACTGTAGGTGGCGGGTTCGAACCCAGACAAGGCTTTACTTTGTGTAATTTATTTCATCACCGCTGCTCCAAAATCGGCGAAGGAAAACATTGTGAGGAAAGCGACATGTCTTGGAATCACCATACTCGAACACATGAGACATCCACCAACCCGCATTTGGCCAGCGTGGTTCATTACGGCCTCTTCCCTCTCTCGGAGAGTAGGCCTGTGTCTTTTGCAGTGGAAACGTACTAAATATCTGATTATCTCTATTTATTATTACTTTGTTATCTGGTGTATAAAAGTAAGTACAAATTTTATGTAACGAGTACTAAATTAATGTTACATACATACTGTATATATTGGAGCTTTCATTGAACTGATGCGGAACGTGCTCTGCGCCCCAGACCTACCTCAAGAGTAGCGTCAATCGATGCCAGCGGTGGCAGCACAGCGCCGCAGAGCGCATGCGTAACCGATTAATGCAGTACACTCACGTACAAAACAATTCTGAAATTTTTATATTTTTTTATTTGAATATACATATATAATTTTGTATATTCGCGGACTCAATTTTTTTTTAAAATAAATATTTCTTATGAAGAAAAAAGACAGAAATGAGGTTATATGATACAAGCATAAGGGTGACAAAATATAAGGTATAAATAACATAGTTGACTCAATAGAATCGCAAACAGAAATCGTATTCTATATCTGGATGTGTTAATTAGATGCGACTTTTACCTTTTGTAGGTAAAGCTTCAAAATTAAGGTGAGACAGCAATATTCTCTGCTCTTCACCGAACATAATGTTAGAAGAGAACTAACAAGATTACGTTTACCTTAATGAAGGCTGAAAGTTATCAAATTCAATTCCTAACAATTGTGATAAACGTGTTGAAAAGTAAGGCCAAATAGATTACAATACCATACGTAACATAATAATTTTTTGCATAACGTTACCCTAATCATGAATGAAAAATTAGAATGGCGCAAAATCACTTCTCTGCGCAACGGTACTGCGGCTAGCTTCATCGCGGTATGCGGCAATCGCGCTCTTCTGAAAACTCAAGTGAGAGCTTAAAAGCTATCGCTCTTCAGTTTGCGTCGTAATTAACTTGAGGAGAAACTTCATTGTCATTGATACAGTCGGTGGGATCGTGGTCGGAGAGTAAGGTGGAAAAATGTAAGTATATTTTCACTTATTACGAACAAAACTTATTACCGATTTTGAGGTTATTTTCTTACGGTATAGTACAAATGTTTTCTTTTACATTTTGTTGATTATACTTTAATTCGTTGAGATAAAATTTTGCCGTTTTACCTATATAAAATTCTCAAGGATCCTGTATAACAAATGTTAGTATAATTGTTAAGCTTAAAGCAAGTTTATTTAAATAATTCATATTTTATTTTTAAACCTAAAGAAATACTACTTTTATAAAGATAAATTTTAGTATTACGCGCAGAAATGACAGTTTTGAAAGCCGGCGTTTCTGCAAGCCGGCATGATTGTATAATTATCGTCACATCATCATATTGGATATGATACTTCCCCATGAGAAAAACATTATCCCACTTCTGGGTCAGTCAAGTAATTATTCAAGAAAATTTTGATATTTAATACTAAAGTATTGCAAATTTAATTTAATCTTGATCCTGTCGATCTGTCGCGTTCTTTCTTTGTTTCATTTCTTAATATAAAAAATTCCAAATGACACATTCATTAAACAGACTTTTTAATTAAAAGTCTTTAGACTTGTTAATGAGATTCTCTTTTGTCGACGACAAAGCGCCCATTTCTTTTTAGGCTCGTTATTACTGTGGATATTTTCACATCGAACCCCTCTAACATTAGGTCGTATAATTTAAAATTTAATTGAAACGTACAAGCACTGAATAAAATATTTCTCTTGTTATAATCTTATTATTTGGTGTTCATCTACGTTATATGTGGGTTGGAGTAAATCACTTTTTGCTTTGTAAACTTAGATTTAATGTTATCTATTACCTTTAAATGAGGGGTTCTTGTATATATCTGAATCTCAGAAACGGCTCTAACGATTTTAATAAAATTAAGCAGGCAACTAGTTTTAGGGATGATAAATCGATCCAGCTAGGGTTCATTTTTAGAAAATGTCGTTTTATCCGTCATTTCCGGCAATGAAAACCCCGGTCCGTGTCCAGATGCCTCCAGTCCGATTATTTTTTCCCTTTTTTCAAGTTCCTTCTTTTGTAAGAAAAACTATTTTTGGGATATTCGTATCTAAATATAATTTCCAAAAACACGATTAAGTCCAGGTCATCCAGATACTTGGTTGTTAATAGAAGCAAACTCTAAAGATCCGACACGTTGCCACATTTGGTTTGTCAAGGAAAAAACTAAATTCATAATGCTGACTGCTAACTTATTTAGTAATAATAGAAGCACCTGATGAAGAAAATCGTCGAAATCCGTTATTATTGTAAATGACTGGTTAGGGCTAGTCAGTTTACATCGTTTGAATCGATTGCTTGTTTGCCGCCAAGAAAAAAAATGTGTATCTGATGTTATTTATTTCAAATTCAGTATAACTTACATATTTCCTGGCTTTGAGCTGAGAATTTGTTGTTCTGTAAGTGAGGTATGGATGTAGAAGAAGCGATATATGTATATGTAAGTATCATGTCGGATTGTAATACGTACTTCTGCGTACTTCTCTCCTCGTAACCCAGATTTTTTCTCCCTGCCTCCTTCCCACTTGTATGTGGGGTCGACACAGTATGACCATAGTCCATATTGTAATAGGTTTCGGCTACAGTTTTTTTACACCTGCGGCCTTGATGACGCCAACCCTTTTTGGCCATATATGTAATATTGGTAGATTATCAAAAATAACTTACTAATATTTCTATTAAACATTCTAACTAAGCTTAAACTTGTGCTGGGACACGAGAAAAGTCTAAAGGCGAATTCGAACCGACGACCATGTTGTACATGTTTTGCGTTGTCATCCTTAACCATTGGGCTGTCAGCGCTTCTAAGATTTCGAATAAGTCTTGAAAGTTCTTAGTTAAGGTAATTTTTCTTTTGTATTTTTAACCAAAATGTAATACTCATGGTTTGCGCTATTTACTTTTATTATTCGGTAAATAAATAAGAATGTAAAGTTCCTAAAAGTATAATACGTTTATTTTGTTTCGGTACAGCACTGCGGTACACTGAAGTTTACCGCAGCCCTGTTTAAATATAATCATCAACATTTTTACATAATGCCGTGGAAGTAATGACGCAGTCAGTCTACTTGTATAGCTGACGTGGCATTTTGCCAACCGTTTCATCGATTGGTACACCATCGCCGTTTCACTTTTACTTACGAAATTAAACACAATCGTAGTAGTAGCAGTATAGACTAATATTTTGTGCTTAATTTACGATTACCCACTTGTTTTTTTTAATATAAAATTGTTAAATGGTTAAACCAAACGCCCTACATAATTTTGTTTATTCAATAATTTTTAGTTTCCTTAAGTAAGTAAATAATTGTATTCTTATTAAGGAAATAAAGATTTCTAAATGTAAACACTGATACCTGATTTTTATTTTAAGGCCTTTAAACTTGTGCGCAAGTTTGTCTTTAAAGACATACATAGAAAATATTGTTAAGCATTACAAAAATTGTTAAGAATTTATCTTAATAAGAGGATAGAAACAAATCTCAATCAGTTTTAAACAAACCGAGTCAGGACACAAACAAATATCAGTGGATAGAATTATGCTTGGCCAAGATTTAGGAAAGGCTTAGGAACATGAAATTTGATATACGGCTTCCTTTTAACGAGGGACAATGAAAATATTCGTAGATATTCAAGTGGCTTTAAACAGTGAAAAGGGTGAAATATTGTATGGGAAATCGAAACCACTGAACCTGAAGTTGTTTGATGGAGATGCATTCACGGACAGTTTGTGTTTTGTTAACGATTAATATCTACTTTTCAGGGCAACCGAGGGTGAAACACCAGGCGGCTTGGCACCGGCAGAGCCACAGACTGGGCCTGATGGAGAAATCATCGGGGGGCCTCGTACGCCGCAGCAGATCGCGGCACAGCGCAGGCTGCAGCAAACACAAGCGCAAGTTGATGAGGTGCATAGAGTAATACAAGCTCATTTAGTCTACAGTTTGTTTCACATCAGGATACAATTTTTGTAAACAAACTAACTTCACTTATCATGCTTTCATCGGAAATGTTGTAACTTTGTGGAGAACGTTAGATGGAGTGAAATGAAATTGTTTAATATGGATAGGTAATGTGTGAGAAACAGTTGTTTTTCGAAAATATTTTGAATATTATAAAAAAAAAACTTTGTCTACAAAATCCATCTTTACAAAACTGTACATCAATCAGACTTTTATTTACCTACCTACCTACGTACAAGTTTAAATTTATCTCCGTGGAGTTAATTCTATCATAGGGTTTCAGCTACCTGTGATAGGACTAAGCAGAGATCTCGTTAGATCCATACGCTTTTACTGCTGGCCATTATTATGTTTTAGTCTGATCAATATTTCGTACTACATACTTCCTATTACTAGAAAATTCCAATTAAATATTTTTTGACATTTAATTTTCAGGTTGTCGACATCATGAAGTCGAACGTGGAAAAGGTGTTAGACAGAGATGCAAAATTATCTGAACTGGATGACAGAGCCAGTAAGTAATATTATATTCCAGTATTTTAAATGTTAAGAAAAAGACAATTCGACATTTGTTATTCCCCGTCGATTTTTGCATTTGAAACAAAATTAAAATGAAAATACAAGAATTAGAAGTATTAAGAGCGGCACGTAACTTGGCAAGAATCGTTATATACACGCTCACGCCCGTAACCCTGAAGGGTAGATTACCATGTGGTGCGATCCTGGTACACCTCCCTCGCTCGCTACATTCGCTCGTCGGTTACGGGTATTCCTTATATCGCCCTTCTTTAGTATGTTACTAATCTGATCACTATAAGTTCTCCTTGGATGTCCCCTACCAATAATCTTTAGATGCGCGGCGCCAAGTCTTGCCAAGTTACGTGCTGCTCGCTATATCAATACGGATATATTTCGCGGTTATACTTTCTCCTTCGTATATTAATCTGATTAAGTAGGTTTAATATTTTTCTAGTAATACGCTTATATTCCTTTGGTGTTCCTTCCACAAGAAAGAAATTGGCGTCTTAATGTTTGACTAATAACTTGTTTCAAATTTGACAGATGCTCTACAGCAAGGTGCGTCTCAGTTTGAGCAGCAAGCAAAGAGCTTGAAGAATAAGTTTTGGTTACAAAATTTAAAGGTATTTTATATTTGTACGTAACATTTTTTTCTCACAGTTTGATGCCAAATTTAGATGATTACACATTTGTGAATAATGCAGACTTTGTAGATTTGATAGTTTCAGTTGTTAAAACTTTATTTGAATTTTATTGTCAGTGCTAAGTGAATTTCAATCAATGTATCGTATTTGAATTTTCCAATTTTTCGTTTCTTGTGTTATTTTACAGATGATGATAATAATGGGAGTAATCGGGCTTGCTATAATTGGATTATTGTTTGGTAAGTATCGAGAAAGTGGTCAATGATATCAGATCTTATTCTATATTACAAAGATATTAATTCTGATACCAAAGCATAACTTGAATACGCTAACTAATTTGAAAGGTTTCACAAAAACGTTATATTTTTATGTTAAAACGAAGATTAATTCGTTTTCAATGTTTTACGTGAGCTTCTACAACATTTGACTACAACACTTGACTACAACACTTGGTGTATGGATGGTTGTATATAGATCTGATACACTCAAATTTTGACATCGACTAAACAAAATTTCTTCTTACTTCTTCCCTGTGATCTATGCTTTCTTCTTCTAGATTAATGTTTAGCGTACATAAATTTAAAATAGTCTTGCCTGTTTGATAACAGTTTTATGCACACTTAACGGCTGAAATTAAAATCTAAATGTATTTAGACTTATGTTAGTCCTAATATTTAGATTCTAATTCCACAATTTACGTATTTTATACTTTGTTCAATATTACAAAGTGCAATTTGTAGGAAAAGTGTACATATCCGGTTCGAAGGACCATGTAAACTTTTCCCACAAACTCCCTTCAGATCAAGTCAATTTATTGGTTTTATAAAAATAGCTTATAGCAACAACTACAAAGCACAATCATACTGCGATCCAATATGATATTAACGCCATCTACAGAATCACACTGCATACTTTATACTGTATGCAGTTTAAAACGTTACAAGTCATAACTGAACATAGCGGTAGTAGTTAGAAGCTGGTTGCTTCTCGGCATATGTTCCGCTTATGGCTGTTGCAGGTGATAATATTAAAGAAATGTTTGGTTAGTTCGGTACCGTGGCACGTCGTCTTTGCCCGCCATTTCTGCTGGCGCGCCCGCCAATACCACTGTACCATCTGTAACTAAAGATTGTAAGTGAGATAGATTTATTACGTGTTTGTTTGCTGTTTCTGCATGCTGTTTGGTAAACGTTTTATTGATTCATATTTCTGGCAATTGTTATGTTTTTGTTAATTACTGCTTTCAGTTGTGTGACAATTTGTTACACAAACTGAATAGAATTGAGTCTTATAGTTCTGTGTGATGCCTTAATATTATACAAGTGCATGTTTTCCATTTTAAGTCTTGTTTTATAATTGCATGAATTGTTTTCATCTTATATTATTATTATTTAAATGAAAACTGTTTTAGTCCCATTAGACGATATTTGGCAGGGGAAAATCTTATAGGGGTTTGCATCATGCTCAACATGCGCCAGCAACATGCTAATTTTGAACGGTTTCAACGAAAGTTTTTACATTTATTTTTCTTGTATTCAATATTGAATTTTATTGTTAAGAAACAAGATTTCATTTTTGTTGATTATTTATTTTTGAACTATTGTCGCATCTTCCCACCTGTTTTGAGCTTTAACATCTGTAGTCAGTTTTTTTTCCTTTCCTTCGCAATACATAAATTGTTATTCCTATTTATGTATTAAGAGAAAAAGTTATACGTTAATATTAATGCTTGCATTTATAGGATTGTTTTCATTATGTTGTCTTTAACCGAATATCTAATCTCTTTTGGTAAATTTTATATTTTGGTTCGGATGATTATGAATAAGCTTACTATAATATGTCCTAAACTAGAATACAAGTGTTTGTAAGGTTTTTACCGTTTTTACCAGAAGAACTTAAGTATTTGACATCATTTCAAATTGTCAATGTATTAAGTTTTTTTCTCACTTTCAACCTATCTATTCGTATCGTTTACATATTTATCGAACCAAAGTAACTTATCTTTGAGGTATTATACTCGAGTTTTAATCAACTTTCTAGTTTATTGATTTTTATGCTTGCTTTTAGTGAATTATTCCACATCTACTGTAAACACAATTTTGTTTGTTTTACGACAAATCATTTTATTTATTTATGTAGTAAATTAATTATATGTATTTGTAAATAATGCTTTCTCCTTACTAAACACTAACTCATTCCACACTTCACTATTATTCATTGCAAAAGATGTAGATTTTTGTAATGGGTATGGAACTAATATATTTTATTATATATGTTTCAGGAAAATATATGTAAATCTGCTTCGCATCACCCCAACTATAACAAAACTATCTACATCCTGATTGATATACTGCAATATGACAGAATCACTTAGTAATCTACTGATAATAATTATCGGCGACAAATGAAACAAATGTAAATAAGAAAGAAATTACCCTCCGCATATCCACCATTTGGATGATATTACAAAAATGTTAAATAAAATCATTATCAAATTTATTATGACATAAAACTTTGGTTTAAACATTTTAGAAAATCTGTAAGAAAATTTAAAATTGAGACATTCGGTCGAGAATGCATTTTAACTTTTAAATATATTTAAAACTTTAAATAATCGATTTTAATAACTTAGTTACAAATATATAATGTATATTATAACTGAAAGGAATTGATTCTTAACTACACGCCTTATTGTTATCACGTATTTTCAATGTTCTTGGCTTATAGATATTTTCATGTTTATACGTATGTTTTTAAGAAGTGGTGTTAAGAAGTAAAAGAATAAATTTATTTATTGTATCACAACAAAAACAAACTTTTCAACTGTCAATTATTTATGTAAAAATTGTCAATTATTTAAATACTATAATTTTATTACATAACTAGTGACCCACCCCTGCTTCGCACGGGTAACAATAATCATGTAGATCCGATCGCTAACAAACTTCACAGGAACACCCGCTAGGCCAATCTGAATGTTTCCTGAAAATTGCATTAAAATCGGTCTAGCCTTTTCGCAGTCTATAGGGACATACATACACACATCGCCTTTTATATAAATAGATTTTTTTTTTTTAATATCTATAAAGAATAATGTTACTATTAAATAATGGATAAACTTAGTGTTGGTCAACATAATATGGTCTATGTTAAGTTTTAAAATACGTACTGAAAAACGTAATGGTGCCATCGACAATATTAGTTATTTTATAACCTCGATACTTGAGTGTAGTGATGTTCGATTTCTTATCGATATTAAGATACAGGTAATTTTAATTAGATTGTATTTAAGATTGATTCGCTGCGTTCAATAGAGTTCGAAAGCTTGAATTAATTAGAATATTGAAAATATTTCAAATTTTAAAACTATCGTTTAAATAATATTGATTCTATACTAAATTGTGAAAAATTAAAAGACGTTAAATGGTATTAAATCACTTAAACCTTTTTTAAAAATGTCTTAATTTTTTTTAACAAAACATGCACATTTGAAATTACAAACTATTTGTGCCAATTATATTTTTGAATCTAAATAACTTATAAATATTAATCAAATCCATATTAAGGCTATATAATAAGATTAAATACCATACTTTAGAAAACAGATAAGCAGATATATACAAAACCTTGACGTTTAAAAATGTTTTTGGCATAATATTTGTAGCTTTATAATTTTCTGTTGTTACTGAGAAGTCATTAAATTCAATTTAAGGGAACACATTCAAGGGAAAATAACATAGTAATATTCTATGACTACAGCTAGAGTAGCAGTAAAGAATATGTTTATTTGGTCCTTAAATATTTACAATTATGAAGATAAAAATGTTAATAATTAAAAAGTACGATAAATAAGTATTGTTTTATTGTTTACTAGCTACTAAACGGCAAAGCAATCATGTGCTTGAAAGATTTGGAATGGCTGCCACGAACAAAACGCAGAGTAGGTACGTCTCCCACAAGATGAAACGTCGTCTAATTCCTAGGAGGCATTCTTGCACTCCAGGCTTCAACCTATCCATTCCCTTTTAAGTGCTTGAGTTTTTTTTACATAGCTCAAACTTAAAATCTAGATAAAAATATGGTTATGTTTTTATTATATATTTTCGTAGATCTGTTTTTCGATGTTCAAATATTTTATGGATGGTTATTATTATTTTACGACATAATCTGCATTTCAATATGCAATCACAGATTTCAAATCCATAAAAAGATGCAAAAAAAGGAACGGTCATAAATCGATTCGAACTTTTGTTTCACCGGATATTAATAAAAGTATGTTTGAAGAGGGTTATTATAACAGTTAAACATATCTATAAATCGTAGAAACAGTAATTTACATACAACGGAACAAAAAATACGCCATTTCGTAAAATATTTTAATGTTAAAATTGTTAAAATTTTTCCTAGAAGAGAAAAAGAACGATAGTAAAAAGGAACGTACCATTGAGTTTGTTTTGGCGGTGACATCTGTTGCCATGCAACCATTGTTTCTGAAAATAACAATACATATTGTTATCTATACAGATAAATAAAATTGAAGTGTCTGTATGTAATATCTAAATATAATTTCCATAATCAATACACATGATGTATATACGAATAACAAAAATACAATTATTAAAATTGGGAATAAAAATTAGACGTCGCCGTATCGAAAGCACCGCTCGGTAACTGCAATGTGACAAAGGTTGTCTTAAGCAGTAAAATCTACAATATTGCAACATGCTTGTAGAAGTGAAAAGATCTTTAGCCACGTTAGACGATTTTTGGTAGGGGTGTTGGTGGTTGTGATGGTTGTGGTGATGGCGGTGGTGGTGATGGTGGTAATGATGATGGTGGTGATGGTTATAGTGGCATTGATAACCCAGCGAAGCGGGTGTTTGCAGTACCAAATTTAGTTTAAGGTTAGTGGGCAAGAAATTTAAATAAAACAGTTTCCTTCGCGTATTGATTTTACTCTGATAAATGGCATTATTTCGTTTAAAAAAGATTTCACGAATTCTTAATTCATTCGGAACCTGAATGTAAACTAGGGCATGTTTATGGTAGCTGCAAAATTGATTCGTCTAAACGTTTTTGACGACACTGCTCATTGTTTGCCTGCTAAGCTAGAATCTCAATACTCAATGTTGCTATCACTTAAAAATACATTACTTCACTTTTTTTTAACAATCTAAACTAAAACATAACGATCGATCGAAATGGAGCTCAAATTAAGATTGACTTATATCGAAAATTGATCTATTAAACTCAATGATCGTTTATCGAAAACGCTAATCTGTCACTTCAATACAAAACTCCAATCCAAAAATACCTCTCCGTCCTCCTAAAGATACATTGAAAAAGTGGACCGCCATATGACGTCATAGATCGGTTATTGAAATACTAAGAGTAGAAAATGGATTGAAATTTCGATATCGGATAGCTACCTAAGGATAGGGATCGAATATAGAAAGCGGCCGTAAGTCAATAAACAATTTAATCATAGGCCATTTACCAACGAAGGATCGTTATGAATCTATTTTTTTTTAAAATCTCACCTCGTATGTACGATGGCTTATAAAATAATTTTAAAATTGCAATTTATTTAGCGACGACTACATTTGAGCTTGTGTTCGTAGTAGCTAACTTCACAGTGGTTAAGCAAGTTACTAGTATCACAGCTACAATATATCATATAGAAACTCACTTCTGCACTAAATCGAGATCGTATAATGCGTTATCGGTAGAGCGCGTGAAACTCCCATAATTTAATATTTAGCAACGATCTCCGACACAACGTTAACGTGTTAATACCGCAAGACAACGGACAATCTTCTTAAATTGATAAATTTAGTCCTGTCATAGTGAAATGAACAAAATTACAGCATACGTGTTTCGAAATTAATTTCTATTGCACCGCAATAAAATCTAAAATAGATCGGATTATTCTCGACTATGGTTGTTTCTACAAGCGCTTCACAGACAAGACCATGGAGAATGATGTGAGAGCTCGCGAGCTTTCTCTTTGATAGTTGCCCGCCATTTTGAGTTACAGTAATGGCCGGTATGACGTGAATTATGCGCTCGTGTCACTAAAGGTAAAGTAATGTCGGTAGTATTGGAACACTTAATGTGAGGTTAAATTAAAGGGTGCCTAGGCGATCTGAATCGAATAACAATTGCTTGAAGAGTGTTTATAAAGTTTATAAGGTCTCTATTCGGCTTAATGGCCGGCCCTTGATGTATGACTTTGATTTTTATTATCATATGGCAATGGAGGCCTCTTTGCATTGAACATTTTTGTATTTTAATACCTGCAATAACTCACAGATAAGGACCAAAAGGTACTATTTTACATTTCACAGCACTAAAAATAAATAGAAATGAAATGTAATAATACGCATGGATGGACTTTGAGCTGTCGATGAGTCCGTTACATGAAGTTATATTTTTTTTAAATTTTGGAACAGTAGACACAACTTATAACTATGTCCAGCTATTATTCTAACACTAACAGTGGTAGAGTCCGCGGCAATAATATCTATTGCACGAATGAGCCGACTCGATCGGTGAATAACCACGACCTCACAGAAGCTAGTGAAGCAGAAATATTCTGCATTCCTTCTGATGAGTGAGGAGTGATTCTCTTCCCCTTCCCATCCTCTTATAATAAGAACATTATGGGTGGAGGAAGAGGATTTGACGGAGGTAGGGATGGATAAGAAAAGGATACATTCTTTTCCTGTATATCCCCTACTCCGTCTATTCAATCCAGACAACGCATCTCATTCGCTTGTTGCGGATGCCTATAGATAGCTATCACTTAATATTAGGTGAACCGATGCGATGCGTCCAATTTTCTATTTTGAAAAAATAGTTTTTTTTTTAAATTTTATATCTATTTAAAAAAGATCATTTCCGAGAAGGGTTGGCAGACGGCCGTCTGTAAAAACTGTAACTACCAAAACCATTATGGATTACTGTCACGGATTACAATGTATTAAGATGTGCAAAATACTGATACATAAATATTATTGTAAAATATTCTTGAGATGACTGCATAAAAGAAATGCGAAAGCGATATTTCTTTGCACAGACAGTCAATTATTTTCACTGTGGGAACTGTCTAAGAAAACAAAGCGTCTACAGTTACAACCGTTTTCGCATCGAGTACTTTACTATTTGTTCTCGCAAGTAATAAAAATTCGAGATTTTATCATTGAGTTTTTAGCTTTAGACTTTAATACCTATAAGCCGTGTCCCACGTTATTACTTTCTAGCTTAGCTTATTTTTACTTTCTGCTCAGCTCCCAAGCGTGATATATAAAACTTAAATAGCCTATATCCTTCCTCAATAATAGTGGCTTCAAATAAAAAAAGTTTTTCAATCGGATTCTCTTAGGCCTTGATTTTAGTACGTTCAAACAAACAAACTCTAAGCTAAGCTTTATTATATTAATATAGTATATATTAGCTAGCCCCACAAACTTTATTCCGCCTTAGAATAAATTTATGGTGTGTTAACTTATTATTTTGTATTAATTATAGATATACTTATTTATACCCGGGTCGATCCCTTAATTGAAAGCACATTAAGCACAGTGGGCAATAGCAAGAGGCGCGGTGCGGGTATGGTCCCATCAAGCGGATAGTCCGGAAATCAACGTGAGACCCGCGCTTGATTTAATTTTTAAAATAAGGTAGCGGTTGTTACAATGTCAGCAGTTTCCTTGTTTGTTTCTTTCTCAAATAAAAACGTAAAGATTTACCACCTAATAAATAAATGTATCCAGTTTAGTAAATTTCAATGTATTGAAAAAAAGTTTGAACTGTTTACTAGAACCGGTGTTAAGGGTAACAGGATTTCGAACCTAACCAGCTGGTAAAGTTTGCTCTGAGATATTAAATTTACTATTAACACTCGGAGCACTATTTAATTACGTGTCAAGAGTGGGCAGTTTTATCTGTCGGCCGAGTAGAGATATTATGCGGTAACATGATCGTGCAAAAAAAAACGTGTTGATATGATTGTTTTGGGCCGTTTAAATCATTGTAAGGTTTCAACAGTTGGTAATTGAAATTATGATTACTCCAGGAGTCTAAGCTGTCAGTTTAGTCAGTGTAAGCTTAGAACGTTTACTTGAGTAGCTTCTATTTGAGCTATTTAATACGCATTTAGAAATTATATCCATTTATTTCAGTATATTTGATGTTACTCGGCAGTGCCCGTCGATGTGGATATATTATATTCTGATCAATATTTGCGATAATACCTGTTAGTAAGAGTACGAGAATAATGGTAATACCCAGATTATTTGTTACTTTAAATAGGATGACGGGCCAAACGGACAACGGGTAGCCTAGTGTTGAGTGATCATCGCCGTCGATGTACATCCGCAACAACAGAGGACCAGCTAGCTTTGCCTACTTTTAATGGACAGAAAAAAGGGTTTTTCCCATTCCTATCTACACCCGTCGTCTCCGTCTTCCCTTTCTCTGCTCACTCAAAGGACGGGGACCAGTATTAGACTTAGCGCACCTCAGTCATCAGACGAAACGCAGAAATATTTCTAATTTACGCCTGTTTTCTGTGAGGTCGTGATATTTCAACGGTCGAGCCGGCCCATCTTTGCAACAGATGTTGTTGTTGCGGGCTCTACCACTGTTAAAAGTTATATAGGTAGGCTCTTCTACAACAAATAAAAATAATTTTAAATAATAGTTCAAGAGAAAAATTAATTAAAACATAAAAATTTAACTACGTGATCCTGACGTGATTGTGTTGTAAAGATGTTTATAGAGGTAGATAATTTTTTTCATTAAATGTGGTTAACAATAGAGCATAGACTTCTTAAATACATATATGATATACGTATGTATAAATAAATAATACATACCTACTCATAATATAGAAAACGAATATTGTAGAAAACAAAATTATTTTCACGGTTACCCATCGCCGGTGCCTTGCAGCGTTCAAACGCTCAGACGCCGGTAATTGAGATTGTTATGTAGTGACGTAATGACGTGCCTGCAACTAGCCCAGTAATCACACTGGCTAACCGACCACTTTGAAAATACATAGTCTGCTTCTAAATTTTAACAACTAGAACCTAGGTGTTTTTGTGTTGAAGGTACATCTTAATATTACAGAATTATTCAATTATTTTCACACATAGATTTCACACCATACATTACATTGTAATCATCTGGGCATAAATGAAATATAAAAAAAAAATTGTAGTATACGATTTCTTATTTGAAAATAAAAACTAATTTCTGACTGGGCATCAAGCCCCGAAGAGCATCACAATGCATTCCATGACATTTGGCGTCCTGAAATACGAGAAAGCGGTTTACCTGATCGAGTGACCTCTACTCCTGGGCATCTGCATCAAGGTAATGAGTTGCAGAAACGTTACCTACTGATGCGTTACCTATCTTTAAAAGACATAGGATGAACAGTAAAGTGTATTTCCTTTTACTCTCCGTTCTCTCCCCCGTCAAATTCTTTTCCCTTTTCACCATTTCCTTCTCAGAAATGGTTGGTAAAGGGAAGAGGAGTAAAATTACGTTGTAGTAACAGCGGGGAACAAGGGGAATGAAAAGCGGCGTTAGCGAACAGGCCGATTTATTATTTTATACATCGTTACATCCTTTTTATTCTACACTACAATGGCATTTCACCGGTCTAGCCGTTCCATTCGTGCAACAGATGTTTGTTGTTGCTGGCTTTAACACTGTCGTAGTTTTAAAGATATATGAAATAGAAAATTTCGTTTTAATTGATCGATTCTTAACTATCTACTTGAATACATATATCATTCGTTATTTCCTTCTAGTGCCATTTCTTAAAACATTACAATCTTACCATACAATCATAGAGCAATCAGTATAGCTACCCTGCCGCCTGTATTGCAGAAGAAGCAATTGCAAAAATGATTGTAATGGTATTGTACTTTACTGCATTTTATATTGTTGAACATGGATCTATGTTGAGGTGAAACTGGATGAGATATTTATAAGTTTTACATTTATTATTCATACGCTAGTTTAGTCAATAGTGTAAACCCTGGCATATTATTTTTATTATCTTTTTAGTTTTCATTTGGAACAGAATCGGATTAACTGTTGTGGCGGCTGTAGGCCTTCTTCATCAGTCACACTTATAATACTTACTATCCAATGTCCGTTGATGGAATTTTGATGCCCTCAATTTCCGCGTCGCGCGCTTAGGCACGTGCCTATTTTGCCTTAGGGATAATGTGCCTCTGGTTTGGAAGCAAGTGTAGTGGAATCCCAATTTATATGAAACACATATGGATTGATATTTACATTATTTATGTTAAAAGGTGGCAAGAGAGCAGGCCACTCCAGCTGAGTGTGTTACTCAATAACATCCACTAAACACTAACAAGTTACAGAGGCCTTTAAGGTAATTGGGGCTATGTAAATAAAAAAAGAAGGTAAAATGAGGATCGGAATTTATCTAAAAAAATATATTTGTATACTAGCTGTGACCCGGGGTTTCAACTGCCGTGCTTAATTTATTGCAAGCCCAAGCTGAACCCTATTTGATATTGATTATAAATAGCTTCATATAAAATTTCATAACCTACTTTAGATTTACTTAGGGCAGCACTTAAAAATCCTTTTTTAGTGCTTTACAGAAATTTGCAAAATTGGCGGTGCTATATTTTGTATGTGTAAAAAAAATAATTTTGTTCAATTTCATGTTCTTCGTATCTCAACTTAAATGCAGTTTAGAGGTGCGCTACCGATGCGTGCGCATACGTGCCGATGGAAACAAGATGGGAGCTGGAATTCCAATTTCAAATCGTTGTCCTTATTGTTCCCACATATTGCAATTCACTGAATAATAGGGATTGTATTAGGCTTCTTTATTTGATGTAAAATTGAAATAATTCCCTACTACATTACCTTAAACATTAAATTACCTACAAATTGTACAACTACATGCAATAATGTATCGTACGGCCTTTTAGCTTAAAACCTTGTTCAGAATTTAATAACTGTTATTAAATAATGCGTTAACTTTGTTTCTATCTGATTTTTAGGTTACATATTCATTCTGTGCATGAAAATTGGATGCTAGTTGACTAGTTGGACAGCTGTTCAGTTCCAGTTATTAAAGTTGTTTTACTACAGTTTTAGAATTATTGTTTCCAATTGTTTCTCGTATGTCCGTAAACCAAGACCGTAACCGTAACCGTAAAACAGTGATGAAGGTACGCAGTGCCAATATGCGTTGTTTAATTTGTCAGACTCATTCGGGGAAGTATCATTTTAAATTGTAGTATATAATTATAATATATGTAGCTACTAAGTGTTTTAGTCTATTTGTTGATAAAATTAAATGGATTTCCAACTCGATTCATCCGATTGATATCGCTTAATTGTTAATCAGAAAGCTATTTGTTTGTGAAACTTATCTGTGGATTGTTACAGATAAAGTTACAAGCCGTGTGTTGTAGCTTTGGTGAACAAATTACAATTACATTTTATAAAATTGTATCACCGTATGAAGATTTAAGATTATATATTTAGAGGTTTAGTTAATGTAACTTTAGTTATCTTGAAACTTATTTTTCTTGACAACTTCAGCTAAAAGAAGTCAGTAGAATAATGTTAGTTCTTGGCAAAGCAAAAACTTTCTAGTGTCATGTTCTTCCTAAATAGCTCTCTGATCAAAAGCCTTTATTGTATCGAGCTTCATTTTCAACAGAAACGTAAGATCTTGTAGACGATGATAATAAATGATATAAAATGTTCCTACTTATTTCAGTGTACTGTGGCAATACCTTTACCCGTCTACGAAAGATAAAGGGTATTAACAAATGCGTGTACGCTATTAACTCCTACACGAATTAGGTGTAGGCATTCAGTAGGGGAACTACCGATAGCAGTTGCACTATTGCGTTATATTTATGTTTAACATACTGTATAATCGAAACTTATTGTCAGGTCATCAAGATATAATCTTATTTATAGTATACATATATGTATTCCTAAAACAGAAGAAGAGCGTTTTAGTAGACATATTTGTTTAAATTATCTTTTAACGGCGTTGACAAAATATTTGACGTATATTCAAAAACGCTTATTTTTCTTTGTCGTTTATTTCTCTTTAAAAATTGCCTGGGTTTTGAGTACGCTCTCTCTTATATATGACATATATATAATTATAGTATGACAGGTAAGATCTTAAATTATTATTATTAATTATTTGTGTACTAAAGTCGACGTTAACGAAATTAATCGTTGCTACCTATCGATAGAAAGATTCTGAGAAGTGAAAAATAGACACGTAAGAAAGGCTAAGATGCGGTTAATAAAATCAATTCAGTATTTACTACAACGATGCAACTATTAGAGCTAAGTGCTTCTGTTTCAAGTTAGTACACGTCACAGGTTAAGTGGATAAAACAATAAAATTTTACAGCCGACATGAGACCCAGTCCAATGCTGATCGTATTTGTTGTACTTATAACATCTATTTGCTGTGCTGGCGTCACAAAAAAAGCATTTTTGAATGGGGTTCCTTGTT
>JWHW01008619.1:91415-106358 GCA_000931545.1 Papilio glaucus
CAAGTGGTTGTTGTGTTACGCAATATTGCAGTTATTTTTTTAGATCAAATCGGCAATCATTTATGCATTGCTTCTTTATATTTCCTTAAGCTCAAGAACCCGCAACCTTGTCCTCTGAATTTAATTGTTGCCTTAAACCATCTTGTACCTTAACTCAAGCTTAGATAATTAGATAAATGTTTACTGTCAACACAATCAATTATAAATCCGGTTTGATAAATAGTGACAAAGGAACCAACGAAAAAAAGAAAGAACAAAAGAAATCATTCATTGCCACAAAAAAGTAAAAGTAGCGTAAGCAGAGATGACGCAAGCCATCCCTGCGCTGGTTTTCAACTGGTCCCTGTGCTCAAATAACATTCAGGTGGAAGGATAATTAAATATAATAGATTATAAGTTTATATATAATAGATTTATTTATTACTATTTGTGCGTATGTGCGTGCCGTCTTTCGACCACGTCACCGCTTAAAATCTCAGGTGGGTTTGGGTTTGTGGGTCAAGCGCTAGTTTGTGCATTATGAAAAAAAATACGTCATAACGTGGTTAAGCTTATTGTTATGTACTACTTTTATTCTGGTGACATAATGTGTAATTATTCTTATGTAATACATTACATAGCAAATAATTATCCGATATTTAAGGAATTTTGGTACGAATGTGTTATTTATGCTATATTATTTAGGTTGGACTGAAATTAATAAAATTATTAAATAAGTGGCCGATTTATATAACATATAAGTAGAAGAAAGAGATACTCGTAACCAAAGAAAATTTGTTTTGTGTCTAAAAGCTTTGAAATTTTTGGTGCTTGAAAGCTTTGAACAGTTCCTTTAGAATTTCAAACTTAGCTATTGCCGCTGTACCAATAGATTATGCAAAATTATTAATTGAGAATACTGATGGCTTATCTAACTCCATTAAATACCTTTAATTTGACCAGAACGGCTATAAATTTATAACTGTACGTCAAGTAAAGTGCGCTAAATCATCTGTTTGGTTGTTAAGACTAAAAGTTGGGTTCGAGCGAGATGTCATAAATCGCCTAAGTGCACTTACAGCGGCCGTATGTTAATTAATGATTTCAACAGCCGAGTGTTAGCGATTATATATTTCTAAACAATATATAACATACCTTGCCTATTACTCAAATTGCATTTCGACCAGCATCTTCAAAGCTTGCCGCGACGGAGGTAAACTTGACGTCCAATATCGGGAATCGACTACACAGAAGATACACGAATGGGACAATGACAAAGCCGACCAGAAATCCATATAAGAGAAGAAATTATTGATGTATCAACACACAAACAGACAGAGCACAGTTCAGCAAACTACTGGACCTAGAGATTTGAAATTTTGCACAGAAATTTCTGTTATTACGCATGCGAACACAGAAGAAAAGTCTAAAGTACGTCATTAAAGTTTGGGTAGAAAAGTACGTTTAATCCAATGTAAGTTGATATCAAATCTATATGATCAATTATGTCAAATAGGGTTCAGCTTAGGCTGGACAATCCTCGGTTAAATAAAATTGCACGGCGGGTTAAAACGTTGGGCCTTGGCATTTTAGGTTAAATGATGTGAATTCTTAAATCAAAATTATATAATTGCACTTACCAATATAATTACTATTAATTAATTTAATATCCAACTTATTAATTAATAATGAATAATGGGATGTGATAATAATAATTCATTGGTGAATGGCGTGGAATTCATATCGAATGACGTCGGAAGGCAACTTCGAGTTAAATACAGGCTTGTAACAATGAAATTAATTGACCCAGGTGTAAAATGTAATTAATATGTTTAGTCATTCCTGAACTTTGTCAACGGGCGCTGTAGATCGAACGATATATGAGTGATAAGACAAAGTGCCGGCGGGTGCGGCCCCGACTCGATTCTTGACTCGAGTTCTGACTTCGATAATGATATTGTCCAGAATCGATTTAAATTGGAGCTTACTATTAATAAGAGAATTTCTTTTTCTTTTTGATGTTAAAGGCACATTTTTTGTTCATATTTTAGTGGGCTGGTTGGCGTGGTTAGTAAGATACTTGATTTCCGTGGATTCCATTTCCACCTAGGACAGACATTTGTGTGCTTGATCATGTCTTTTTGTCCTGAGTCTGGGTGTTATCTATTTAAGACTGTATTTACGAAGTAGTATATGTATATCAGTTATTTGGTTTCCATAGTACAAGCTATGCTTAGTTTGGGTTCAGATGGCCGTGTGTTAATAATGTCCAGGGTATTATTATTATTGTTACTGCATAATAACAACAAAAGCTCTCATAACTTTACAACCCAATTGGGCTAGAGGTAGCAATTAATCCCTTTTTACTGATCTTATTAAAACTAAAACATGACATTGCATTATTTTCATTTGAATTGTTGAATATAATGCATTTAATGAAAATAATTAGTGTACAGAAAGCTGAAGAAATATCTAATATTATTTTATTCAAAGAAAAGAAATATTTGTGATACTCAATATTATTTATGAATTAAGTGATGAATATTCCTTTTCTGAAAATATTAATGTAGACATTCAATATTCTTGTTGAGTGTACTGATATCGCTCATTCCAGAAACGACGCATCAAAAAAGAGCAACTCGTTTACTCGGCGCGAGCACAATTTTGCGTTAAGTTACTTTTTCTTCGACGCGCATAAATAAATAGTTAACTAAGAAACGCCGCGACACGCAATTTTATGTTCCCAAGGTGTTCACGTCCGTACTAACTTTATTATTTCGAGATGCACTTTGAGATGTGTTGACCGGGAATAGAACTGGGGTCACAGTGCGCATATCTTATTTCTTATCGTCCGATGAATTAAAAGAGAAAATTGTTTTTGTATTAATACGGTCGCAATTATACTTACTATAGTACAGTTTTTTACTCCTTGCACACTTATAGTAAGGCTAGAGCGGTGAGCATGTTGCGGGGTCGCAACGCCGTTATCGATAAAAACAATATATAGTGATGATTCCGACGATTCCCAGATAGAAGTTTAGTTCAGTTTTTGATTAAATTTAAGACGTATTAGCTTTTAATATTATATTAACTAGACTATTATATTAACTAGAGAGAAAAAAAATTATAATTAATTACAATATTTCAGTATACACTGAAATATTGTAATTAATTATATTTTTTTTTGCATAGTATATTTTTTGACGTTTAATTTGAAATGTTTTATTCTTATTTTAATATATACTTTATTTTTACTCATATTTTCTTTGTACTTTATTATTAACTCAAACAATAAGAACCACATTATACACTATCAATACCGATTATCGATAGCAATACTCCGTAGCTTACTACACTACAGCAGAACACTGCGGCCGCCCGTGGGACCCATGAGGGAGAGTGGGCGAAATGCTCTCTGCACTGCTCCCATATATTACGATAGAGTGTGCAAGGAGAAAAAAAACTGTACCATAGTAAAAATTAATATGATTGTCTATCTTAATATTACAAATGCGAGCTTATTTATCACGCTTTAACTTCCTTACGACTCAACCAATCATCGTGAAGTTTTGCACACAAATTGCCAGGAGTATACAGATAATGACACGGACACCTCTTATACCGAAAATAAAACTGTTCCCGAGGTAGATAAGATCTGCATTACCAATATCGGTAATTTGACAATAACAACTTTTTGACACATTCGTATTAGCTATAATTTGAAGTTATTATACGCGGAATCATCTTAAGAAAATTTCCTGCGTCGAGAATGAGAAACGAATGCGTGCGAAGCTGCGAGCTAATTAGAAATAGATTAAAAGCTGAATACATGCTCAACTGCTCCTATACACGCATATTCCCAATATGTGGATGAAGAGATGATTTTAAGTTGTTTCATAAATTAGATAACGCGTTGCACTACTTTTAAGGATTTCTCGTACATTGTTGGTCAAGTCTTTCAGTATTATAGTTAAATTTCTTAAAAGGGGAAGTTTCTACGTACATACTAAATTTAACTAACACTTCTATACACGATATAAGGACCATATATTACAGGTTAGAAGAAACGTATAGTTGAAAAATTTCTTTTTAAGACAATGAACATTATGTTAGGTTAGATTTTTTTTGTATAATCATTCGGAATATTAAACTTTTGCTAAATCATCAGATGTGGGATGACAATCATGGAATGGAGGCCACGGGAAGTGTGGGACATCCTACTTCTAGATGGAAGGTATTCGGGGAGGGCATAGCCAGCAGTGGACTGATATAGGCTGATGATGATGATGAATAAATCATGTAAGATTGATACTAGGATCCATACATAAGGGTAGAGTAACTTCGCTGACGTAATTTGAATTGTAACATCCTAATATGAATCATAAAGGATTTCGCGTATTGACCCGTTAGTGTTAACGGCGTGCAGATGTGCACGAAGAGGACTCGTGAGTCACGCGCCCTTGACCTAAAGCTCTGCCGAAATACAGGACATGGGAAATACACTGTTTTATTATTCGTTCGTTCACTTGTATCTTTAATCTCCACGCCGGCTCACTGCAGCGGATTTTGGAAATCGTATGAAACACAGACAAAGACAAATAGTATTCACTTTTTTATTTTATGGCATTACGATTGGCAACAACAATAAGTATAAATTCAGTTGGAAAAGTTTATATAATATATAGGGAAGGAGTAGCAAATGTGCTATATTTCTCTTATTATCTAATCTAGCAAGTGAGCAAGTATTGGAGCTGAACTGATAAGTCGTTTCGATCTTGGAAGAACCATAACCTCACAGTCCTGTCCCCTTATACACTCCTTCCTTATATTGATGTAGATGTTTTATTAAGACTTTTGCTTATATAAATGATAGTTGTACAATTTAAGCCTTCTCAAAAGACTAACACACTTGTAAAATACTTCAAATACAAGTTAATAAATAATTTAAAATAAAAGATATCGCAAATACAGATTACGAATGAGCGCGAGATGGTTACAAATAATTTCTGTTTATTTCATACAAATTATGACATTGTGGCCGCACAAAAGGATAAGAAATTAACCGGCCCTTTACGATCGTCCTTTTAAGTTCCCTACATTAATTATAACACCTCTTTAAGTTTAAATTTATGGCGTTGTTTTGTTGGTCATTACTCGGCTTAAGTGTTCAGTTATGTTGTTTTTTGTGCGAACTCGCCGTCGGCTGGATATTGGGTGTTTATGTTGTTATAATTTATTACCCCGGGCGGTGTTTTTATGTTTTGAAAGCCTTTATAGGCACGTGGTGAATTTATTGTGGAACGTTTCAATCTGGGCGATCTTAAGCTTTGCGGTTTTTGTTGGCATTTTCTATTTGTATGCGGCTTGAATTGATTTAATGCTAAATGTATGTAACATATAAATTTGATAATTATACTATAATTTTTTTTTTATAACGACAGTTTCTCAAATCTCGTTTATTCTTCTCTTATGCAATATCGATAACTAAATGACACGTATATACAACTTATCTTTATGATTTTTTTGTATGCTGAATCTATCATACAATATTTAATGTGGTAAAAATATTAAAAAACACATTTTGGGTTCTAGGCAAATAACTTTTAAAAAAAAACCGGCCAAGTGCGAGTCGGATTCGCGTACAAAGGGGTACCATTATCTATTAAAACGGCAAAATAATCATGTCTGTTGTATGGGAGCCCCCTAAAATATTCATTTTATTTTAATTTAATTATTTAATTTTAAAGTGAATAATATAACTCAATATTTCGCCAATATCTTAACTTTTTTTTCATACAAAATATAATTTCGCTTTCAAATTAAATATTTAGTTTATTCTGTTTTTTAGTATTTGTTGTTATAGCGCCAACAAAATACATCAGTGAAAATTTCAATTTCAACTGTCTAGCTGTTCATGAGGTACAGCCTGATGACAGACGGACAAATAGACAGACAGACAGAAGACAGACGGACAGCGGAGGCTTAGTTAGGGTTCCCGTTTTACACTTTGGGTACTGAACCCTAAAATATATAACAGGGAAAATGGGTATCATTCACACGTCATATACCAATCGTGAATGAAAATTCTTAGAAGCGCAACATTGACGTCTGAATTAAGTTTTCCTTACCACAATAGAATCGATTTATAATTACAATAAAGACAATCTGATACGAAAAATTACTCATAATTATGACATCAATAATTACCATCTGCTACTAAAGACCTCGTGGAAAAACCTTTGCGCAATCTTACAGCGAAATAGATAGGTACATACATCGCTATTCTTAATTATTTAATACAATTTGAATAATACGTTCGCTATGTATTTATTTTATATTATTACCTGTATCAGTAATGCTAATCTTTGTTCAAAGACATTTGTAATTTATATTGTGTTTTATTGTGGCTGAGTAAAGAGTAACTTACCGTTAATTTTTCAGAGATGGAGACACGGCTTGGCAGCACCGAGAGACCAATCGAACATATAACGTAGCCCAGTATTTACTTTGTCAAATACGTTAGAATTTGTTTTAAGAACACTGTCTGCCCACATTTTTTTCACAAGCGTGGTTACTATCACCAGCTTCATTTCTGTTTGGAGATACTAGTCGTGGAATTGTACGCTCTGATGATTAATAAATGGCAATTCTGTAACTTGAAAGAAGACTCTGAGATGTAAATTGAGAGATGCTTTGTTGGTTATAGTATGTTTAAAGGAAGAATCCAGAAAGAGTATTAAGGCAAGTCGATATTGTAAGTGTGTGACAGTGTTGTCAAGGGACGTTTTAGACTAACTTATGTCGAAAATACATACTTTAGAGGGGCAATACCTGTACTTTAGAGGGGAGTACCTGACATAGCGGGAAGTACATAAGCGAGAGAAGCTCTCGCTTATGTGCTTCCTGCTCGTAGAAGCTTATTTATTAATTTTACCACTGATATTACAATCTTACTGACCATACCGATGATATAAATGATCATCTTTTGTATTATAAGGTTGACCTGTTCTGCATCATAATGTTTTCGTAACTGATTCTTACAAAACAAAGAACAAAAAGTAATAACACAATAACTGTCTTTAAAATCACGACTTCAACTACTTATTGATAATCAGAAAACGGTAATACACAAGGAACAATAGATGCAAGCGCGGATACGTACGGCCATCGATTCGTATCACATGAATAATTATTAATTCCAATTTTAAAAGTATTGCCAACCCATTATTAGAACCGATCAAGGATACTCGTGATATTAAATGAGAATAATAATGTTCGTGTTGATATATAGGCTTTGAATACCGCATTATTATGTCTTTTGTGGTAAACGTCTAATATATCATTTTGATCGTATGTTAAGTCTACGAATTTATGTTTCATTCATTGTTAACGATTTATTTTATAAGTTGAACAATATGAGGCAGTGTTAATAATTCATTATTAACTGTTCTTTGATTGCTTTGAAGATATTGTGATAAGCATTATATTTCTTATCTATTGCATCTAGTATTTAACTGTTCTGAAGTTATTATTGATAGGCTTTGACTGTTGTTTTGTTATTGTGTATTCTGTTGAAATAAACGAATTAAATTGTCTGCAAATTTATGAATTATTGTTTTTCAATCATTTTGAGCCCCGAACTATACAGTAGTGAGTAGGAAAAGTATGTTCAAACAAAAGTAGTGTCTAAATGACGTAATTTACTTTTACCAAAACACTGCTGAATGTTTCGAAAATAGGACTATGATAGCAAATAATATAAATTGGGTACTCGTGCACTTGCGTTTGAACGTGTGTGTCGACTTATAAAGTAGTGCCTATTCTTTAGCGATCGGTCGGATATGTTACGAGTAGATTTAATTGTGTGTTTTAGGCATTTTGAAAGAGTTAGAAGGAAATACAGACAGCTAAAGTTCTTATTATACGTAAATTGCCTCAGAAATGCATTTTATTTTATTTTATAATCATCCATAGAGTGTTTGTTATTTAGCAGTAAACTACTGGGATACAAGCATGTGCAAATTTATGATTGTAATTCTCTGATTAAGTTAATTTAATGAATGTATGGTAATTACGATATTATTGGCTTATTAGGTAGTTCATTTTTTTCGACAGCTTTGAAAATACTTAATTTGTTTCAATTTATTTATTAAATATTGTTTCGAGGTACACTAAGCTATACTAAGCCTTATTATTGTAATGAATGGTTAAGAAACTCTTTTGAAATACTGTGAGGTTCATTCAAACGAAAGATGAACACAATTATGCAATACGAATTGTCCAAATAATAAATTTACTCAACGAACAAACTATCTAAAATTTAAATATTCAAATTTGAACTTTGTGATTATAAACATTAAAATCTAAATTTAATTTGAACAATGTAGTACAAGCATAAGTTTAATTTCTGCGCATCGGCATTAATCCAATACCGGGCTGCCGGCGCGCAATAACTTAGTGCGTATTTATTATTGCTCTCAGTTCAAAGTTAGATAGATTAGATTAGTTCCGCTGCGTATCGCACCAGCACCCTGCGGGCCCTTCGTCCCTTAACCGGATAAAACCGGTACGCAGCATATAAAACATCCATATGCACGAGATCCTATGAGTTCAGTCGTTCGTTACGTAGAATCGACGAGAATTTTGCAAAGCCATGTTCAAATTCATACATATAGGTATATGCCAAAGTTCTCTAACTGCTGGAAGGTATTCCGGAATGTTCTGTCTGGAAATTGATCGAAAGTAACATGTTCTAATTCTATGGTACCTTATTTGGTTTTCTGGGGAAATTAAAAAATTATATCCTGCGTCTGCGATGGGCGGGGGCTCCGGGATCTTCGGTGGACCGTTCTGACGCAACGGTGCCCCTGCACTGATTTTGGGCGCGACCGATGGAAGTATACAGTTTTCCAAGGCCACAGAACAACACCTTGCTGAAGTCTGACGTCCTCCCGGGATTGGGATGGATCAGATTTTTTCAATTAATAATTACCAATAACAAAAACTATTCGGAATAAATGAACTAGAAACGATTCTTAATATATAGTTTTACTAGTTAAAGAAAAAAAAATCAAATTCAAAAACAAATAAAACGCAATACGTCGTACTCAATGCAAGGAAAATAAAAGGGAGCATCCGAGCGATAACAATGGTACCGAATGCATTCAATAAATAGCCTTACAAAGAGATACTCGTACGAGAATGATCGGTATTGTTGCAAATGCGATCTTTATGTTTAACCCGTCCCGGGAGCGAACCCTCGACCTCTAGCTACCGTCCCGGTAAAAGTGATCTATGACTCAAGTCCATCTGACCTTATTTACTTACTTATATTTTCTTTAAAAAACTGTCTTAGCTTTTACGAACTATTTATACGTATGTGAGGGTCGTCCGGAAAGTTCGTGACAATTTTTAAGATAAATTGATAAGCAGTTTACTTGAATTTATGTACATTTATTCAGAAACTTCTTTCCATCCTCACGAGATCATTGATCCATCTGAGAGCACTGGAAAAAGTCTATGAAATCTCCGAAAGCCAAACAAAAATCGGGAAAAAAGCGAAAATCGCAAACAATAATATCTCTATATATTCTAGTTTCAATGTCATTTATATATGTATACATTAAATATATTAAAAAAATCCTTCAAAACTTTCTTTTTGAAACATACGGATTTGTTTGAAAGCTCTGACAACTGCGAGACCACGTCTCTAGATGAACAAAAGTGTACCTTCTAACTGTGGTTACGATTAAACGTTTTAATCCAAAGTATTAAGGTATAAATTCCAATGCGAAATATTTAAGTAACGGCAAGTGTTACATGGCAGAGCTACGCGTATGGAGTGACGAAGTGACAGGCGCGAAAGCGGCATCTCCTGTGCGGTGGTCCAATCAATTTGTTGTCGCACAATACGCAATACATCCCCGACCAACCAACCAACTTTTGCAGGGTTATTCTGTATTAAAACTTATAGGATAGTTCGTCCTAATTAATTTTTTGAGATAACATTTAATTTTCATGTTGGTCTTTACTAATGACTACAAGTCGAATGGCTAATGGTACGAACTGCGAAACAAAATATAAAGGATTCGATCGCGTCATTCGACTAATATCATGAATGGTTCATTGAGATGCCGCATAAATTTAATTACAATTTTTAAAAATAATTTTACTAAAATGTACTTTTTTTAAAAAAAAAAAAATAGAGCGCGGCGCACCAGATGCATTGATTTTCTGATGAAGGCTGCGGAAGTTCACAGGATGAGGGCGGCAGAGGATCGATTTCTATGGCGATCAAAGTGGGAGGAAAGAAAGAAGAAGAATAAACAAATATAAACGGCTAAAAATCAGTGTAGGTACCGATTTGTTTCGGATCTATTAGAGATCCTTCAAGGGTGAAGGAAATGAGTTCGCGGGGGAAGTGTTAGTCGTTTTGATTATTCGGTTTATAATGTCTGACGAAAGTTTAAACCATAATCAAGTCACCTATGATGAACGACTTGCATTAAACGAAGAGTGATTAACAGTGGTTGAGGCAATATATTTTAATTTATGTCGCGGTGAAACACGCAAGTGCGCCCGCGGCATCCGCTGAGAGCACAGAGGACCACCGACAGGGTTTTTAGTGGGTATGCCTTTCCCCTAGGAGAGGAGAGTCCCACATAACCACTCGCACCGTCCCCATCGGTGCGGGGGTATGCGTAACGCATTTTACCTGTCGTTAAAAAAAAAAAATATATTTTAATTTAGGTTGTAAATTACTAAGACATTAAAATGTTAGTTTCAGGGACATGATTTCGATCCTTTAATCAAATTTGAACAATTTAATCTAATTAATAATTTAAAAAATCAATCATTCGATTTAATAATCATAAATAAAAACTAAGGCAATAAAAAATAAAACAGTTTGAGGATAACCTTCCGCACCTCATACAAGATGCATAGAGGAATCTGCTCACAGCGTCGGTTGCCGATATTTTCTTGGCGCTAATGAAGTGAAGGGAGTTAGGGAGCCCATTTACCACCGTAACAAGAATACGACCTCGGCTGTTCAGGACCCAATGATAATAGAATATATTGTTATTACTGCTACCTGTCTTTCTAGTGTGTGAACTGTGAACCAACCTAAAAATTTCATATGCACCTTAATAAATCCTTTTTAAATGAAACAAAGGGGCACACGAGCAAGCAAGGACATCTAATACTAAGAGACTGCTACCCATAGGTATCCTCAAAAAGCAAATGAGTCGCAGATGCGTTGCCTGCCTTTGATGGATAGAGGAAGGGATAGACGAGGAAAAGGATATTTCCTTTAACCCATCTATCGCGTCCCCGTCCAATCCTCTTCTCCGGAGAAGGAAGGAAGATCACTGAAATTAGGCCTCACTCATCGTGCGAAACGCAGAATACTTCTACTTCACGCCTGCCCTCTGTGACGTCAGGTCAAGATAAGAACAATGTAATAAATCTTATTAAGTAATAACGAATAATTAACATTAAAAAGTAACTTTCAAGATGATATCTTAATTATTAGAGTGCAAAGACAAATATGTTGTCATATTAGGCTTCTTTTTTTTTTTTTTTAATGGGCGGACTTTATGCCGCCCTCTCGTTCCCCTAACATAGTTTAGGTCAGGGACCTTGTCGACTGGGTAAATAATTTTTTCAAAGGTTTTTATTAAAATATTATATTTATATAATATTATATTTATATAAAATATTATATATATATTATATTATATTAGGCTTCTTTCCCCCAAGGGTTATTTTAAACACCCCTGTTTGGTTGGCATTTTAGTGAAATATATAATTAAGGCATACATATGACCAGTAAGGATGGCGAAAGATATTGTGTCATGTACAATTTTTCAAGTTGACGCTGTAAGTTTTCATAGATAAATTCCCTAATTTATCTAGCAAGCGGCTAGAGCCGCAACAATAACAAAAGTTACTGGTGCGCCAGCCTTTTGTAGGAGTTTAGAAAAAAGACAAGAGGAAGGAAATGAGATTGGTCTTGCGTCACTTTCCGCCACTTTACGTCACGTCACTTCACTACACGTCACGTTTCTTCACTTTACTCATGAAGCGAAATGCAAGAAGTAAAAATATCTCCACATGTTTGAGGTCGTGGTATTTCCCCAATCGAGCCATATAAATCAACTCATAACTTCAAGTTACATACGCGGCTAACATGATCACGGCAACAGTATAATAATTCATGAAGCACATTGAAATAAACAACTAATTTACTTATGTTAGTGTCTAAGTTAATAAGCATATCCGTAATATATTTGCATTTAAATGCAATATTCTTAGAATAGATGTAACATATTAATATTTCTCGATACTTCAAGAATACAGACATAAATTAAATAAAAATAAAAAAGGTAAATAGATTGAAAATGTTGTTTTGAGATTTCAAAATAACGCTCAAATATATATAATATATATGATATTCAACGAAAGGTTGGAAAGGAAAAGAAAAATCTTATTTAATTTATTCATTTGTTAATATCAGTAATTTCAAGTAGCTAAGAGAAAATGGGGGCGGGAACAAGCTCGTGGTAAATAAGTAATGCACCTAAACAGACGTTGCTTAGTGCAACATTCACTAAGTGTTTAAGTTGCAGTAATTCTAAACAGTCGTAAATTTTAATTCACGACGTTAAAGCGTTTATCGTGTCCAGAAACTTATAATTATTATTAATAGTTCGTGTTTGTTTCGGGATGTTGAGTTTGTTGTTTAAAAGCAAAGAAAATGGAAACTTGATTAGATTATTACTTTATTTAGCCTTCAGAAAAAGGTATCCTAAGTTATCTAAGTTAGCAGGTACAATAGCCGGTTGAATTATTTATTTATCAACTGAACTACATACATATATACCTATGTAAAGTATTTATGCCTTTTTGCGTCATAATTTTATGTATTTTGAACATGCCTTTTATTATGAATGGTTATATTGCATCATTTAATATGTATGGTGAATGCATGAAATAAATAAATATGGATATATTTAACATAAAATACATTGTTTTGCCATTTATTGGCATGATAAAATAAGTATAGTATTTTATTATATCTTGAATGGGTTGCCGTTTTCATAGCATCGACGGTAAAATTGACAGACAAACGTCAAGCAACTAGAGAAATAAATTCTAGTTGATTGTCGCATTCAGGTAGCATTTGTAGAACATTTTTGGCAGTAAAATATTAAATGATCATTTATTTATTTAACTATTCAATTACTAACTCTAGTAACAATATTACATTATAATAAAAAGTGATAACAAACTCAAGACAACTGAACAGTTAAACAAAGTAATTATTACACGTAAACAAACTAACTATGAACGTTACCAAAAGTGTTTATATAAATTAGGTTAAAAGTTAATTAAATCTTAAATTCTACAATGTTAGATTAACTAAATTGCCGTAAATTAAACAAGTTATTTTATTTTTAAAATTTGGCTTAGATAAATTAAAGATATCAGCTTGATTAAAATTTTGATTATGCAAGAAATGCAATGGCGACATGGAACATAAGATAATCCTGTATTTCTAGTGCGTCACCTAAACGCAGAAGTATAAAATACTTTTACTTCATGTCTGTCTTCTGTGAAGATGCCTCCTCATTGCTAGATCAGTGAAAAATAATCAAATTTTTCAAGTACGATTGTTTCTTACTTAACCTCGGGACAGTCTGTTTCTTTTTGTATTCGCAATTATTAGTGCAGAATCAATAGCCTTCTTGATATATAAATTGAGTGTAGCACGTTATAAAGGCATCGGTAAATCACGGTGACATTCAGCTCGGTATATTACAAGGTAAATATAAGATGGAGCGTATTTATTGCGTCCGCGCCGCGTATCCGACTACCGCGTATTTCAAGATATTGCGGACGTCCAATAAACAATCGGAACAATACCTTTTATCCCCCTGATGCTACGAGAGGAATCCAGCATACGTTTCAATGGGCACAAGGATGGCCTTTTGGCGAATGCCGCACTATACCAACGACATGCTGGGAAAGAATATTATATCTCAAATTTAAAGATTATTTTTCTATACGTCACCGACCGATTGTGAATTTCGTCAGTTTATAAACAGACTAGTCTTTACAGTCAGTAAATTGTGATAAGGAATCATTGACAATTTGACGATTTCACTTCGAAATATACTAGATATTTCGATGTGAAATCGTCAAATTGTGCACTGATGTTTTGTTTGCGTTATTAAATATGTTAAAGTTTAAGGTAGAATAGAAATTAAGATATTATAAAAGTTTAGGTTCGTTATCTTGGGACATATTAGTTACGTATAAAGGTAGTAACTTATACCTTGTTTCACAGCAAGATTTTCAAGTTAAAATTTTTAAATTCCAAAATATTTTCGAATAACAAGTTTTTATCACATTACCTTATAGCATTAGTTATCTATCTATTACAATTTCAGTTTACTTTATCCCACAATTTCCACAGAATTACAACATTTTCGATGAATTTGAATAAAACGAATTTAACGGATTTTATCGCGTTTACTTTACGTTTTTTGATTCCCTACGTTTCGAGTACTTGACAGCGCTCATGGTCACGGGGGGGACTGAGGTGTCAGACGACCCAATGTCAAAAGTTGCTGGCGAAGTACCCACTTATTTTCAATTAATTATTTGTGCAGAATGAGCTCACTGTATCTTGAGGTCTTGCTTGTATGCTTGGTCTGAGATTTAATTTTATTTATCATGGGATCCCAAGCCGGTGGTAGTACATTTTCCCTAATGCGAGGATCCTCGTACGCGCCGCTATGCGATGCGATTCATTGCGCTAGTGATGGGAAGATGTCGGACAAATATAACAATATATTCGAAATGAAATACTATATACGAGGGCCAAACTGAAAGTTTTTAGAACTGGCAACTTAAAAGCATTATATTAAAAAAATAAGTTTAAATTTTGAAAATAGAACT
>JWHW01008619.1:115722-140277 GCA_000931545.1 Papilio glaucus
ATTACAATGACAATGATATTAAGAGTGGTCATTACATTAACACAAACTGATATTAACAAAATACTGTTTAAATTTTTTACGTAAACAAGCATTTTGTTTTATGATGAATCATTGGGAGCTTAAGAAATAACAGATGGATTAACATATTAAGGTTAATTTATTCGTTTTTATAGGATAAGAGTGTGAACAAGCACTGGGTCGCCTAAGTTGTACAATGTTACAACATAAAAGTCTTTTTAAGGTGGTCTAAGGTTACTATTTTATATTATAATTGGAAATTTTGCATAAGTATTCTTATTATAAATTGCAGAGAAACCATTGTTTGCCCCAAGACGTCGATCAACAAGGCGAGACGCAATGGAAACGTATTCGCTCCCCGGATGAATCGGTTAACTTGAATTGCGACATACATTATCTAAATCTCGATTAGAGGTCCGTGTGACTGAGTCCTAACACATCCTATACTAGAGAGTCGGAGGCTGAGCGAAGGTTCTGCGGCACGAAAAGCGCGCGAACGCAGTGTGGCGCCGAGGCCCGCGCGCACCACACGCTCACACGGACGCGCGTGCGCACACGCGCTGTCAAACTCGCGGGTGACAGTTCCGAATTTGAATACGGAACGCGGATTGGCCAGTATCTGTAAAATGGAACGGATGGTATCCAACCTCTTTGTTATCGACCTCACTTGACTTATCCCGAATCCTTTCACAAACTTTGGTACGCGTTCGACGATGGTTACAATAGAATATTCAGTGACATTAAGTTTTGAACGTACATAATAAATGTGTTAGTGTGCTGAATTCAAGTGCTAAACATTCCGTAAGGTCTGCTTAATTTTGTTTAGTCAGTTCAGTGGTTACAAGGGCGTGAAAATTGACTACTTCGAAGTGTGAACTGAAAACGTGTAAACTTATATTTTGTTTTTAATAAGAGTGCGCTCGCACTTATATTGTTCTTAATAACAACGGATATTTAAATCAACAAAAAAGTATTAAGGTAAGAAGTGATTTTGATTTGCTTCATGAATATTTCATGCGTCTTATTTGTTCATCAGTTGAAGGATAAATCAGTGTCGCTAAATATCAACTCATGATTTGAAGGTAGCAACAAGGTATAAACAATTGTTGTTATTTTAAAACGCAAACTGCCATATTAATTGTATACATGTATACATGTGTACTGGTAGCTTTGTGATTATATATATCAGATATATTAATTAATTTTAGGCGGTTCAAGTCTCAAGCGCTTGTATCACGATAAATTAGTATATTACAATTTTTAAGTTACTAAAATATTACTTAATAAGGTTTATTTACCGTATGTATGTTCAGCGCATGAATATTAGTTATTGCTGTCTCTGTACTCTCTTGCGCTAAGTATAACCTTTTTTTGTCTTTCTCACAATGTATATAAAATATCTATGCTTGGTCGTATATGAAATTTCTGCGCACAATAACTTTAACTGCGTAATTTGAACATTTGATAATATGTCAACGCTGTCATCAATCATTTGCATGTCATCAGCATCAGCATGCATTCATTCGAATCATTATGTATTCTTTTTTTATACGTATTTGAGGTTAGCATTTTCGTATACACATTATTTTGTATTTCTGTAATCAGCTTGATGACACGCGACCTCTATTCGGCATTCAATGACAACGTAGTAAAAAAAAATAGTGTAATTTGAAAAGATTTTACTGTATCGAAACATAAAAACTGCTTAGTAATAGTAATAGACTTAGGCCTTATCCTTATTTAATGCAATAGGCAATAGCGTATAATTTATCCGATTCTTATGTAAACAAATATCACTTTTTATTACTTTTATAGTAATCGCATATGAATTATGGACACAGTACTGTTGCTAAAACGAATTTATTTCTAACTCGAAAAAAAACTTAGAAGCTGTACAACTATTACATACAAACAATAATTCAATTACAATTCGCAAAGGGGTAGACAGAAATTACGGTATCTAAGAAGTATTCTAGGCGTGGCTTTGAATGAATAGAAATTAACTGACTAAAATATTAGGAAAAGTACTAAAATTAAGAAGCTACGCTTCTGTTATTGTTCGATGACTTACAGAATATAGGATATTAGGTAGTATTTTTTTTCTTTTATTCACATAGTAAATATATATATTACCACCGCTGCGCAGAAAAATCACCTCAACATGTCGATCCTAGTTAAAAACACTAGGCAGTTGTGCGCGGAAGATAATAGCCCTCAACAACAACCAAACTTTATAGTCTTCGAACTAACAAGATGACCACAGTGCTTGGCGTTTTGTCGCAATGAATTACACCAAAATTATAAGTAGTAGTGTTTATTCCACGCATTCTACATTCGGAAACTACCACAGCTCGAAATATGTATTAAAAGTTCAAAGCGATGCGTCAATTATTATATACTTTATATTATGTAACTAGAAAATGATATTAGTATCGTCCACAATTCAATTTCGAGAGTTAATTTTGATGTTACAATCGATTTATCATTACTACAATATATATGTACTGTAACACCACTAAATTAAAACTAAATATTTGTATATTTTTAAAGAAACACTGCTTTATAATAAAATGAAAGTATTCAACGTTTAATTTTTCTTCGTTTTCGAACGATGTTATTCTAAAAAATTGAATAAATTTCTTATCTATATCAATTTGCCGCAAACAATATTAGTTTGATTATGTTGCTCAGTCAATTCCATTAATTCCATTAGTTGAAATCTTCTTTATGGTATTCGATATTATAAAAAAGTCGGTCCCTGTCTATTTCCATATCTTAAACTATCAATTTTATGTTAAACTGGTATAGACAATGTAATTTGATTTAATTCTAGAAGATTTAAAAAAATGTCAGGCGACTGTCTTTAAGTATATCGAACGTAAAGGCAGTTTCACTTGCTGGAAAGACTAGCAGAAATGGTATAGGAACTTATAGTTTGTTCAACATAAAGATGGAATTTTTGTAAACAAAAGTTACACCTTACCTTTTTGTTTAATACGTAAATTCCAAAATATTTTCGGAAAACATCTGTTCTTATATTACCTTATTAACATTAGCTATCCATCTTATACAATTTCACTTCACTGTATATCACGATTTCCACAAAAATTACGATGAAAGTATAAAAACTGTAATGACCGCTATGTTTGGTAAGTGACGTTTGTTTGTTTATTAAAATACTATCTTGATGTGGAACAAACTATACCTTTGGCAACCTAAGTCTGTTTACTGGTCCCCATACTTCTCTAGGGCATGTTTCACACCGCCATTTGCCTTGTAGATGTCGCAGCGAGATGCTGTCTGTCTCTGACCAGGAGTTCACATGTATTTTAACAGTTCACATGCGAGCATTTAATAAGAAATGATCATCACACTGTGCTCTGTAATATAAAGCTTCTAAACTAAAAACGTGGAGCATTTTAAAAAGAACTGACTCGACTGCAGGCCAATGCTCAAAAACGAATTTCTTCGGTTCTTTCACAACAGTCATTGCTCTTTAGTCAGAGATGAAGTACGGAAAGTTTTTCTCGTAATTAAATTTTAACAGTGGTAGAGCCCACAACAACAACATCTGTTACACGAATGGGCCGGCTCGACCGGTGAAATACCACGGCCTCACGGAAAACAGGCGTGAAGCAGAAGTACTCTGCGTTTCGTCTGATGAGTGAGGTGCCGGAGGCCTAATTTCAGTCCTCTTTCCCACCCTTTCCACATACGGATAGGACGGGAACGGGAAGAGGATTGGACGGGGACGGGGTTAACGGGGAAAAGGAAATATCCTTATTCCTGTCTATGCCCTCCTCTGTCCATTAAAGGTAGGCAACGCATCTGCAACACATTGGATTGTTGCGCATGTCCATGGGTAGCGTTGAGGGACCGATATCCTCAAAAAAGCGAGTAAAACTATAATCCCCATTCTACAAAGTAACCTGAATGAGAATGTCAAGAGATTATCTTAACTAAAAATGATTCTCAGTGACTTAAGTAAGAGAGTAAATATGTCTCAAAATAGTACTCTCTGATTTTCTAGAAAATGTTATTCTTAGTAATATTACCTCCAACTGTTCAACCATATCTATTATTTATCACCATATTACTTTTTTATATCCATCTGTTATATGTTGAATTACATAAATATATAACATACTAGCTGATTCCCGCAGGGTTGTATGCGTTTATTTCTTATATTCCTCGCTAGAAACTTTTAGTATTCGATTACTCGTATACGTTCATCGTACCATATTCCTATATGTAAATACTTCAAAAAGTTATAATTGTCAAAATATACTAATATAACAAAATTTTGGAAGGTTTTCGCTCGTATTCGTAAGATGTGGACTAAAGGTACCATGTTCTTTTTTATACGCCTGGCAACTTACGTGCAAAATTTCATAATGATCGGTTAGGTTGTTAGGGAGTTAATACGCAACAAACAAACAAATATTCCCATTTGTTTTATTACTAGTGTAAAGCGCCCCGACTTCGCCCTAGATCTAGGCCAATCTGAACCTTTCCTGAAAATTCCATCGACATCGGTCCAGGCATAGCGGAGTCTATTGGGAACGTACATACACACATCGTCTATTATATATAGCTATATGTATATTAGAATATTGTGTGATATTATGTAAAACGTCAAAGAGTAGGTAGACAATCGGGTCACTCGATATCATTGTGCCTTGTTATATTATTGATGAATATAAATGACTAAATGTTTGAATTCATCGGTAGTGAGATTGCAAAGCTTTCGTAAGCTGTACACAAAGGTTACGAAGCTCTGGATTCTACGTTCGGTATTTAGATGCGAACGCTTGCAAAAACTCTTAACCACAAATAAACCGATGCGTCATACATTTGACCTATTAAATATTATGTTGACTAAGAAAAAAATCGAATTATTTTCTTGGAAATATCAAATGCTTATCAATAAAGTATTTCAATTCCTAATCCTATTGTGGTTTTTTAATTCAATTTTTATTTGTTAATTTGCATTTCGTAGAATTACACGATAAAATTATATTACCTTCTTTAGACTTGGGTGTACTTCGACATCACAGAAGAAGCATAGCACCTTTTCGACTTCCACATTGATCTATCATCCGTCACTTCAGTCATAACTCTCTTCTTAATCATGTCACCTTTCACGCAATCCATCCACCGTTTCTTAGACGTATCCCTCCACATTCATATATAAACCCTCCATGTCATATGTCATTCTTCCTTCCTCATAACATGTCCATACTAACCTTAAATTTTCCAGTACTTTTAGGCTTCCCAAATACTCGTTTCGGACCTTATCCATTTGTGTTACTTCACACATCCATCTCAACATTCGCATTTCTGTCGCATGCACTCTCTTTTCGTCTGTTTTTTATGGTCCGACACTTCGACTCATACATGACCTATCGCCAATTAACGTTGTAGACTATCGGCGCTAAATAAGCACTAATATGTCTGCATTTCGGCTATAAGGTAACATAATACCAAGCCCCTTCTCGTTTTCTCCTTTTTCCTTCTTAGCCTGTATTTCGTCTAGTGAGCGATGTAAATGTTGAAATGGAGCAGTAAGAGATGGAGTGTTTATATTATAAACTCTTAAGTCACACTTTTCCAATCATCAATGATTATTACAACATTTTTACGATGGTCAAAGTTTGTTGCGAAACATGCGAAAATATTTACTCGGTCGAAATAAAGTTTTTTAAATTTTTTATATAATTCTAGAACCCGGAAAAATGATTCGTTGTAGTCACTGTCATGTTAAAGACTGAGTCTTTCGATTATGGCGTCATCAATGAGTCATTTTATTAGTTTATTTTTTATTAAAATTTACCTTTTATTTTTAAACAAGTTAAAATGTGTATGTGGTTATGGTGAGCAATTGTAATAAATGATGCCTCATTGAAAAAAAAATCAAGGAACAAAAAACAAGTCAATTAAAAAAAGTAATGCTTTGCAAAATTAGATGCTGTTTCTCCTAAATTTGGCACCGAATTTGTTCTATGCTATGATAATTTAATTTTTGTGCATTTTTAAATCTATACATATAGTAAAAATGTAAATGATCGCTGACTGTACATGGAAGGTATTTGAAAAAAACTATTATAAACGCAATAAAACCGAAAACAATGATTATTAGAATTTTTGTCTGTTTATTTGTTTGTCTGTGCGTTTGTTACCGCTAATCTCAGAAACGGCTAAACCGATTTGAGTGCAGTTTTCACTAATGTATTGTGATAAGCTTCAGTTAACATTTAGTGTTGTTTTATCTCAATCAGTTTATAAATATAAAAGTTATACCAATTTAACTGTGCTACGGCCATACTGTGTCGACCCCACATATGCGGGAAAAGGGCAGTGAGATGATGATGAGGTTACAGTAGTAATACGTGGGTAATACCATTACGTTTAAGTAAAATTGCAGGGCGGGTGAAACCGCGGGGCAATGCTAGTAATTAATATTTGTGGTACATATTTGTTACTAAAAATACAACCTTAAAAATTATTGCATTATAAATATCTGGGGATCAAGTGAAGGCAAGATTTAATCAAGATTCACAATCCTTATGCAGTTTATTTTTAAACGTATGTTATATATACATAAGTCGAGCAAGTAACACGCGAAATATCGAAATCTCTTATCATCGTGAAATTGTTTGTTTAAAAATCTGGTTTTCGATTGATCCTTAGTAATAGATAGAGTAGAGAGCCCTTTTTCTTGTTAAAATAGGCGCCATATTAGACAAATGTTTTACTGGTAGCATAGTGCTCTTGTTAAATATCTTCAAGTTTGTATTACTTGTTAATGACTCACTCATCAAAGTGATTCACGTTCGCTTGTCAGCTGATTTAAAACAAACAATTTATACCAGATACATGCTTAAAATTTGTAAGTCAAGTTCACAAAACTTTCAGGGACATTGAAGGTTAATATTATGCGAGATTTATTTTCTGTTTTATCTATAGGTGTAATTTATCGTTCGTTTTTAGAATAATGTATATTATGTATCTTTTCAAACAAAGAAGAGTAGGTAAGTTTGCTTTAAATATAAGAAAGAAAATGTCTTTTTCTCTGCGTAGAAATTAAAAAAGATTTGTAATTCACTCCTTCTGACTTCTGTTGATATCTATCCATCACCAAAATCCTTAAGTCCTATGTAAATAAAAATCAACTAGCGAGCCGCGGCTTATAATGTAATATATCAATATTATTAGCAATAATGATTATCTATATCCAGCAAAACACACGTGACGCATTACGACAGCATAGATGACAAAATAATATGTTACATGTTTGTCTACAACGCCATCTGTTAGAAACTTATAGAACAGATTTAATTTGCAATAAAAAAATTGATGTCAATAATCGACATATAAACTATTCTTTCTTTTAAATTTACACATAGTGACAAAATTTCATTACAATCGGTTTAGTAGTTTCAGAGTTTCTCCCGGACAAATATAATGACACGAGACTTTTGTATATTTTCATGATAAGTGTAAAGATTACTTTACACTTTAAACTAATTTACATGATATAAATATAAGCGCGTACACAGGTGTTCCTTTATGTTTGGGTTTTAGTTTATTTTGTGGAAATTGATTTATTTATAACCGTTGTTTTAAACCATTCCAACTAAACATTAAGCTAAGATAGGTTAATGACATTAGTCGAATGGCGGATTCGAACCCCCGACCTTATATATACGCCTAAATATAATAAATAAACCGGGAAGGGTTCAACAACCTAACGGCAGAGTAAGTACTTGTCTTGTATATCTATCTATCTATCAGACGACATATCTGAATTCACGCCATTCTTATAAATATCATCTTTCACATAATCATCAATTAACCATTGCTGTTCTCTTCAAGTACTCCTTAAGATGTATGCCACATGTTTGAGGACCGAGACTACCTCCATCCATGACCTCCATCCTTACGATTTTACGTATCTTATTCTATTCCCAGCTACTCGTAGAGCATAGTGGACAGTAGTAGTGTGTAGCGGATCTGGTCAGCCAACGCATCAGGCTGCGGCCCCGCGGCTTTTTTCCTTCCACTTTGCCAGTGACCACTAACTAGTTTTTCATTATTATCTGCGTCTTTCCTGTCAATGTGTCCTTAGGGCTCTAAGATTCGTTTGATGCAGATCGTATAGAGCCTTGTTTTGATATTGATCGTGGCGTTGGTTTAAAATGCAGTCCCTGGGATCCAAATCTCAAAATCATCTTGCAATAACTAAATATCCAACGTAGTTTAATAAAAACTAGTCATGATCGTCGATCGCCTGTTACAAATAAATGTCCGATATCGCCCCATGACCCCGGCTGTGTGGAGCGGCAATTAAATTTCTTTGCTCCGAATACTGACTCGCACTCGCCTTTTTCGGAGAACAGGTTCCGTTTACAATTTATCAACGCTTCATTTACTCGGCCCGCGCGCCGGTCGTGCGATTACTCCAGCTCCAGCATCACTAGAATATCTGTTCATTCTAATTTACAATAAGCTCTCACATTTTAATAATACTGATGTAGACATAGCTAGAGGTACGATTCGTTATACGCTTTACAACGGACTCGATAGGTCTCAAATTGGATCGCAAATGGAGAGGTTAAACGGTCATATATATATATACATACATATAACGGCACAACATTTCATATTCTGAAATGATTAGCTTAGCCACATCAGATAGGTGACAATTAATATTGTAAGTGAATTTATGGAAATTTTATTAAATTACAAATTATTGGATAGTGTAATCTGCAGGCGGCGGTGATCACTTAACTTTAGGCGAAGCAATTATTTGCCCTACAAAAATAATAAATAATATTTGAGCTGTTACATCATCCAGCATCAAATATACAGAAACCTAAGATTGTCACAATAGATCTTGTTTTGGTGGCATACCATCTCTCTGTATCTTCCGATTGCTTGGTACAATCATTGACCAAATTTTTGATGTACTAAAGATAGTATGTAATAATATTTGTTCCATGATCCTGACAAATGGAAATCTGTAATCTCTGCTAACTCCACTTGTTTAGGAGCATGACTACAATTTTTTTATTACTAATCATTACCATTTCTTTGTGACTAAGGCTTGAAGTATTGCAATTCGGAAAAAAATACAACACAAACATTATAAATATTGAGATGAAAGCGCGTTGATCTTTTTAAAACAAAATGCCCGATGGAGCCCGTCCGGTATCCGTAAGCAAATATTTAAATTTCAATTCGAACGTCGCATATCAATGGGGAGCCATAAGCCACCGGCTGTTTGTTTTATTTTTTTTTCCTCTTAAAGGCCGTACTGGCCGCACAGAGACAATAAAGAAAAAGGCATAGGGGGAAAAGAGGTTAAAAAGGAACAATTCGAAAACAGAATCTAGATTCGAAACACTGGCTGATTCGAGGCTGCAAACAAAAGGAGTCGGCTCCCGCCTGACCGAGATCTTAGCGTACTCCGACGCATCTTGTTCACCTTTTTTTATTTGTTAGCGCATCCATACGTTTCGTTTTTGCCGATCGCAAAGACGGTCTATTGTCAGAAGCTGCTTCGGAAATAATTATGTCCAAGTTTCAATATAACTGACCACATATACCTTAAAATCAATTCGGTATCGATAAATAATGATTATTTCGTCATCAAAATCCTAGTTCGTTGATTTCTATCATCGCAACTTATCATCAGAAGATTATAGTAAATAGAAGATAGACATTCAAAATGATAGCGTGTCTATCTATAATAATAGACACCCGACGGGTTCAATAACAAAAACAAAATAAACTTGTGTAAATGTTAATAATTCCAATCCAATATAATTACATTAGTAATAACATTAAAACAGTTACACGTCGGGAAGGTCGATTAGATCATCGCCGTAAATATTCGACAATGTACGAGGAAATCACATGCAGTGCAGGATTCGATTCCGTCTTAGTCATCTTATTTGTGACCTATATATACATACGTCTTAATTGTAGTATAAGTTATTAGTACAAGGTCAAAGTCATTAGAATAGAACAAGCTAGCAATTTAAGTTCCATTTGGCTAAAACAAACATAAAAGTGATATATGAATATTTTCGCGTTCTTCTCTATATATTAAAAGGTAATATAATAACCACTTACGCCAATAAACCACCAACCAATTTGGCACAGTTGTGGCACACCTTTATTGCTTCATCTACGGTCTATACATCTATCCACATCTCGTAGTTACGGGAACTGGTACTACTTTAATCCGTTTAAATGTTTAATTATATTATAAATTTTGGAAAAGATGAAGATAAAGAAGCAAGGGTGAACCCATTGAGAGCTAATTAAAATCTATATAAATAAATATGAATGTTAGATGTTCTTTTGTTTGTTTGTCCTCTATGCGATCCTAAAACATTGATCAGATTGTGATGAAACTTTGGTAGGGTTTTCCCGCAAAGGATTGTGACCCAAATAATCTATAAATATTAAAAAAAAACTTTCCATTCTAATGAAACTTTTTGCATAATGCTTTGATATTATTTTGAAATATTTAATGAGACTTCAATAAACAGAATATGCAACGCAAAACTTTTACTTTACTAGTTATAAACATATACATATGCGCTCAAGCCAGTACCCCAGAGGAGTAGACTAAGATTGCGGATTTCATTCGCGATCCACACCTCTATCTTCTATATTCATACATCTACGCGTACATACTCGTTGGTTAGGAGTACTCTTTATATCGCCAAAACCCAGTAGCAGCACGACAACTAATCTTATTTAATGTATTTAAACATATCCTCCCGAATAAATTTTTTATCGTCCGTCTGTCTACATTAATCATTATCTATCTATCATTTATATACTTTATATACTTTGGTTGTAAATGTCAAAATCTAAATACCATCTACAGCATTATTTATTTGTCTAAAGCAGCCATTAGTTCAGCATTATCTATAGAAAATGAAAGTCAATTAACAACTCCTACAGCCATCGGCGTAGCAGGTACCGTGTCGAAGTAGTTAAACTTACGTTCATAAGTACTAAGATATTATCTAATGGATTTACAAGCCCACCTAAAATCTAACAACAAATTATTGCAACTGATTATACTTAAATAAACACACACCCGTAACCCAAAGTGGTATGCAGACTACGGCTTTTCATTTGGCGGGTTCTCTCTCGCTTCTTCAATCCATACAAAGACACATACGTACTCATCATTTGCGGTTACTCGACACTCAGTAAAGAGAGACGATATAAACCTCTCTTTACTGTGTCACTCTTTCTTGATTCATTACCTCAGCATAACCGAAGAACTCCCTTCACAATTCTTGTCTCAACGCCCTCTTACAAGTCACACTTTTGACTTACAACGCTATTCTTAATCCTGTCATCAATAGATACCAAAGTATTCACACTTGATTCATATAGAATGAAGGGGGCATAGATATACTTTATCTACTAGCAAACGTTACCAGTTTTGTTCGGGTAGATAGATAGACAAATAAAATAATAAAACATAAGAAGAGTTTTCTATTAGTGACAGAATATTTAAAATCGGTTTAGTAGTTTTCGAGTTAAACTGGATCAAACAGACAAACCTTTGCTCTTTAAAGATAGATAAGCATTCGCGACCATATAACGCATAAGCATTCCACATGTCACGATTCTGGTACTTTCCTCTAGTTTCATTTACGCATACATACTTACGAGCGTGAGTTACGTAGCTTTACTATAAGTCAAGTATAAATTAAAATTATGTTACTTTGTGGACACAAATTCCTTTTAGGGTCGTACAATGATAACGGGAGTCGATACATCAATATTTACCCCACATTTTTAACGCCCACATTAGCACATCTTGCTCGAGGGACCAGGACAGGGTGCGGTGGTAAGTAGCCGTCGAATTAGCACCACCACTTAGCGCCTTCTTACTTACAGGGTTGGCCCAGGTGGTCTTTGTTTAACAAGGCACATTTTTACCTTTTGGGTTCGCTGCATTTAGTGCCTTCGGTACGGATTTAATTATGTATTCAATAATCATACACAGTTTTTCGTAAAATACACACAAGAAGTTGTTTTTATTCTTTCGCGACGAGGTTCTTTGTGAAGTGAGTCAACTTACCTACTGTATTTTAGAACATTAAAGCATAAACGAAATAATCTCCTCAGTCTAATCTCTCTCTAATCAACCTCTACAGTTCGAGAGCTCAAGCCAGCATATGCCAATGAAGCGTGAAAAGAAAATTTGTTTTTAAATGTTCCCACTTTATGTGGGGTCGGCATAACATGTTTTTACTTTACAAATCGCTCTATCATCCGTTATTTCGCTGTCACTCCTTTATCTTTTAGGCCTGCCCCTAGCAACTTATCCCTCTACTTTCATATCTAAAATTCTCCTTGTTCCATGCCATTCTTCGCTCCTCATAACATGTCCATACTACGTTAACCTTTTGTTATTTTATTTATCTATCGCACTCCCTAATAATATTGGAAAAAGATCAAATACACAAATAATAATCCTTTCTCTTTACTAACAATTAAACACGAATACAATAATTTACCTTAATGGTAGTCATATATTTTGCCACGCTTAAGAAAGAATCCTAGAAGTGTGCGTGTACACAGTAGCTAATTGTAAAAAAAAATATTCAAAACGTCTATAAATTCTTCCTTTTTATTTGCAATAAAACTATAATAGGTTATAAATAAATATGAGTACCTTTTTGGTGCATACAATCTATGCAGGTCAGTATAAACAAAAAGTCTTAACTTTTTGTTTATACTTGTTTATAAACCTTATACTTATAGACCTTGACGTTTATAGACCTTGTTTATAAAATAAAGTCTTTATTACATAAAGAGAATTTGTTTGTTTGAAAGCGTTACTATCAAAAACTATCAGATTTTTATATTTTTGCATTCGACTACCGAATAATTAATTAAGGTTATAGGGTATTTAACGACATGCTATGACGCTTAGTAGCTATAACAATCAGCGCGGTAGGTAAAACCGCAGGGTACAGCTAGTATAATAAAAAGTATGAGGGCCTTAGCACACGACATTTTTCGTTAGCCCAGACAACGCGCGTTTTTGATGAGCGCCTTATACTTATAGTCGCCTTATACTTATAGAACACTGCGTTATCTGCGCGTTTGTGGCAATACAAGTTACAAAGTCACAACACGTCAACGGTCTTGCGTTCTAATCGCGTTCAACGCGCGTCGTTCGCTTGCACAAAAAGCAGCGTGTGCGAAGGCCCTAACCGTGGGCTTCCACTGACGTATAAACTTGTTGCGATGCAAAGTTTCCCTCTAAAAATAAAATGAGACGACAATATGCTTTGTATGATGTTTTCGCTAGTGTAAACCCACAGTAAAAAATACCGCATCCACTTGACTAACCCAATTCTACGCTCTATGTAACACACGGGCCGAATAATAGTACTCGTACATTACTCCCTACCAGAACTAATGTACTTGCCTTTATCATAATTTGAATCGACATTCTGGATGAGTTTTGGATGACAAACTTATGTTTTCTTATACGGTTATTAGTTTTTACCGCGTAGCTCTACCGAGGCGGCGTCACCGGCGTTCTTTTGTGATCATCAAACGGTTAAATTGTGTCGGTTCAGTCACCCTTTCATAGATGAAATAAGAAGCATGATATTAGGAATGTGATATCTGACCTACATATATAAGATGAAATAATAGAAAACGGGGACAGTATTCAACTTATTTTAATTTTTGTTTGACGCATAAATGACTATATCCATAGCCTGGTTTGTTATGAGCAGATAGTGCCCGCGAGATCCATACAAATATGTTACAAACATATGAATATGGCAGAGGCGAAACATGACAATTTAATTATGTCGCCGATGTGGACAGAGGAGGAGATAGGCGTGAGGTTATTTCCTTTTCGTATTCATTCCCTCCCCGTCAAATCGTCACCTTCCCATCCTATCCTTAGTAAGAAAGGATGTGAATTAAAATTTAAACTTACGGTATGACTTTATCTCCTTCAGCACTTGAGTTATATTTTAGAAGGGTATGTAATTCAGGTATTAATTAATCTGGTGGACAGCGTCCTTAAATTATCCGCAGCAAATAAACACAATAATTCCGGCGCGGTGCAAACAATTAATTTCACCACTTGCGGCGTTGGTTTATCAATGTCATCAAAGACCGTACAGCGAGGGTCATCGACGTATTTTACTTAAAACCTATTGTTCGAAATGCAACCTAACTAACCATATAAAAGTCACGGTTCCTTCCATATTGGCATATTGCAAACCTTACATGGTCGGAACCTAATGACCTACGACATTTCAACCGGTAGCTTTGTCCTTTTCAGATCCAGTAGGTGGGAAACGTACGAAAGATAGCTATAATACAATATCGATTCGTTTTGTACGATTTGCAAGTGGCTAGGAGTCGGTATACGTTGTAGTTTCTCATATTGTTCCTTTACTATCGCTTATTCGATGCTATTTTTTGTTTTCGTCTTTGCGAACGATAAATTTTCCGATGGGGATTACTTTGATGTGTAAGATAGTCAACGAGAAAGTTTCTTGATCGTGATCTTGTAATACTTTTAATTTAGAATAAAACAACATACATCACTCTTTCTATCCGGCCATGCCTGGAAGAAATTCAAAATTACATATTAATAATTTAAAAAAAAAATAATGTAAAACTACATGCAGTATATAAAGTACATTACTTATAAAAAATAACAAAAACGATTTATTAAAATCCAAAACGGCTCGTTATCAATAATCTTGTGTCAATAAACGTACAAAAAACTTACCAAAATGTGCCCAATTACCAGACGAAAAGTGGACGTAATGACTCCGAACATACGCCCCGAGTATACTTAGAATAAAATCGATGTTCAACGCTCGATCACAGTTATTTAGGTGCCCGAAAACATGTCTTAGTTAAAAGATAAGGATCATGTTAAGAGATATGACGATAAATTACATGTTGACAAAGTATTCTAATAGGTACTGGCCGCTGGGCGTACGTGGCACTTATGCATACTAAAAGAAAGGCTGTTAGTTATTGACGTTTAAATAAACATGATTCAATATTTCCCACGTGATATTTCGATTAATAGAGAAGATAACATGTATTTAATTCTAAATCTCGGACAGATATAACATTCAACAAACACTGGTTTTAGGCCTGAACTCCCACCAGGCGGTTAGAGCTCAATTTCAAATCCGTTCCGTTTCCGTATTTCGCACTAAATTACATGAAAATTACTTGTCAATATTAAGACTTAAGTAAGGAATTTCTAGGAAAACTTGTGTCTAAACCCTTTGGTTTCAAAAGACGATAAGAACGAGAAAGGCTTTTGATTAGTTTTGTGTTATAATTTTGAGGTTTTTAAAGGTGTGTAGGTAAATCCTACAAACCTTTGAAAACGATATAAACGGTCATTCCCTCTATTACATTGGCAACAAAAATTACAAGAATTTTGCCAAATTTTGCAAGAAGCCGACTTTTAACAAAGTTCACAGAAATGCCAATAAGAATGGCAAATATTTTAAAACTCACACTACGTTTAATAATAACATGTAGGTAGTATTTGTGTGATAAATAAACAGTTCAGGAGCCTGTAAATTTAACACCAACGTTAATGTGAAACGAATTATCTACAATTATATGTAGTACGTCAGCATGTTTGTATAACTTGTCAAATATCTAAAATGTAGGCTGACGTATACGGTGACCGTAATACCGAATAAAATGTCTTCAATCTAACTTATCAATACATTGTTATGTCAAAAACAAGCAAATGAGCAAGTGGCTTATTCGATTTTAATTTGGTACATCTACCTATCAATCATCATTTCTATGCACTGTTCCTAGTTTGTGTAATGTCTGCACAACATGTTTTCGTCTCCCTTGCCGATTTATCAACCGTTATTTAGTAGTAAATCCCTCTTTAATCATGCCATCTTTCACGCAACGCGCATGCCCTTACCGACATATACACATTCATATTTATAACTTTCCTTGTCACATGCAATTTTTCCTAACCCATAACATATCCATACCATTATTTTACTTTCTTTTAAATTTTGTTCCTTAATTTATAACCGCTATCTATTAATATCCGCAACAAAGTAAGTTATTTCCAAACCAATATTTGTATAGGAAATAATTGAAAGTAGATAACGAAAAGGATTATTTTACCGTGTGTTCGGATACTGTACTGTACGTATTGTACTACGTACAGTGTCCGAACTAATTGAGAACCATGGGTGTTCGGAAAACCGGAAAAAAATATATTCGGATAATCGAACTGTATACTTTGATGTATCAATAAAGATATATGTTTAAGACAGATCTCGTTTAAAAATTTACGTGTGAAGAAGTCACTAATTTTGGTATGTCGAAGTAAGTCTACTTTCTTAATCGCAGAGCGAGAATTCGCAGTTTTTTTAAGCGGTCGTTCTGTTGCTCCACGTTCGGTTAATCCACGCTCTGATGTATTCTAAACACACGGAGGTTCACGTTCGATCGGACACCTCATCACCATATAATTACCGAATGTAATAAAATAAATAATTACATTAAAACTAATGAATTATTCAAAACGAGAAAAAAACATTTTATATATTCAAAAGCGATACATAAGATTAATAGCGTATGCTTTGTGATTGTCAAATGTAAAACAAAAAATATAGTTTACTAAAGAAAAAATATATATTTATTTTATTAAGTATACTTGAATCATTTTTTTAAGAACAGTTTCGACTCTATGACAATTTTTTTACTCTAAAAGTGTTATATAAAAGAATAATTTTATTCGACTTATTTTATTCAATCCACAATTCTATAGATGTATAAAAACATTGTTCCTGGAGCCTTTATTTATATCCGTACACTTTACATTACATATTATTATTATATATTTACTTTTTTTAAACTGAAGTCAATGAGATGATTATCTCCGATGATTTTAAACCGTACCGCGGGAATCTGGAACTATCTCTGAGTCATCATACGTGAATACCAAAACTTAAATCAGTATGCGTTCGTATCCTCGCTAGATTACAGATGAGTATTCTTTTGTTTATAATATATGTCGATCAAAAAACTAAAGTCAATAAATTGATATAAACTAAATTACAGTAAGCAAATAAATACAGCTAGGCCACCCTGTATTCCATATTTGCATGTACAAACGTGTATTGGTTCAAATTTGATAAATACTTTACACATATGACCTTTTGTGTGTTACAAGGTTTCCGCATTCTGCAATAGTCATCTTTGCACTTTGTAATTGCACTTTACATTTTAAATTCTAACAAAAAAAAATCAGAATAACCATTACTGTTTAATAGTTAAATAGTGTATGTATTTTCTTTCTTAAAAAAGACTTATTTCATTTAATACAATGATTCCTCGGAATCTTCCTCCACGTCATCATTAACCTGCCCTGTTCGCGCGCATAGGGTCGACACAACACGTTTCCTTCTTTCACACCTTTCATATCATTCTTCACGCAATCAATCCAACTTTTCTTCTGTATACCCCTATCAACATTCACCTCAACATTTATGCCTAAAACTCTCTTTGTCACATGCCAGTCTCCTCTTCTCATAACTTGCCCATAACATGCTAACCTTTTACATCTTAATCTATCGGAATCGAATAAAAATGATGAGGAACTTAAGTGGTAATGGCCTGGTAAAACGGGTGGCCGATAGAGCAAAAATATTTATAATAACGGCCGCGTACAACTGAGCATGACAAGCAATATGTAGCATTAGAATTATAAAACACCCTGTAAACGCTCAAACATGTTTGTCAAATTATTTGATCGTATGCAGCTTTGTTTGACCCGCTTGTCAATTTACCTAAAGATTATTATATATTGTGTGTCAAATAAGACAAAAAGTATTTGAGAAACATGATTGAACGTTTACAGGGGGCTTTATTTCCTATAAATAAATTAATGTTTATAGTGCAACTATAGCTTATAAATAAAAGAATGAATGTATAATGAAGGTAATAAATTCAATGTTTTTTTTAATGTGGGATAGAGAGGTTATCATAGAATTCACCTCATTATGCTAAAAGCGACAGGTTTTGCCACCTCCACGAGATTCATAGCTCTTTTAAATAACTGTCGTATGCAGATACGTGATTGAAAATTGTCCGATCAATCGTTTAGTTGTTTTATTGCCTACTTGTTTCTGATTTGTCCAACGCGCGAGGGCAGTAGCTTGTTAGCATTTTTACGACCAAAATTGTCGATCATTCCAACGGATGTGTTTATTTGGCGTACCAAATGCGTCTCTGCGAGGTATTTATTAGCGCCACGCCTATCTCCTTTTAAAGCATTTCGGTAATACTTGCTCGCGGTTGGTTCGGTTCTTATATTGGTATGGTACGCTACTGCTATGAATAATATAACTGAAATATGACAAGTACCGAGTAGGATTGACAGATATAGCGCCTAACATACAAGGATATATGATATTCTAACTCCATATTATTGGCTTTATAAGATGGCTGTAAAATACATAAAATTGTAATTCATGTCCTCTCGTCTTCTTCCTTTCAGTCGACAGTCGTCCACTGCTGGGCTTAGACCAATATTAATATCAGTCCCCTGCCACCCTCATCCAGTGGAGTACCGCAACCTTGCCCCGATCGTCATCATCATTTCATCAGGTTCATCTTGTCTATAAAGTCGAAAACTCAAACATTTCTGAATCGATTTTGAAAATTTGTCCACCAATAAAAACTCTACTATCAGCAAGTAAGTTACATATTTTCATTTGTCTGTCTACCAAGCGAAGCCAAGGCGGAATGCTAGTGGAGTATATTTTTTGATTATTATCTGGAAATATTGAATTTCACTGGGACAAGGACCAGATCAGGAGGACGAACAGGTTGACAATAAACATCGACATTTACTATAACAATTTTATAATTATTAATAACAATTTGTCAGGTCAGAGCGTCGCTGTGAGGCTGTGCAGTGACCGGAGCGAATGATGCCCGCTGCGGAGGCGAGGGACGCTATCGACAGCGAGTCACTGCCTCGCCCGCAGACCATAGCCAGCCATCATGTTCACAAGGTCGGTATGCAACATCTTTCGTAAGTTTTTAATTTATTTCGCTATAAGCATATTAAATAATTCTGAAACTATACACATATAATAATTGTCCCTGCCCTGTTCCCACTTTAAGTATGGTCGGCATAACACGTTTTCCACTTCATATCATCATCAATGAAGCACACAAGCAAATGTACGTGTAATGTACTATATACACTTACGCTTCCTTAGAGCTAATGTTCTCAGTCCAACCAATTATTCCCGAGGAGGGTTGGCGTCAGGCTGGTAGCCGGTCGTAAAAACTGTAGCCAAAAACTATATATGGACTACAATCATACTGTGCGGACCACACATCAGTGGGAAAAGGGCTGGGAAATGATGACAACTTAAATTATCATAAAATTTGCTACCCTATTATAATTACGGCGTCTCAAGAATATATTTTAATATTTAAACATTGTCTAATATTAAATTTATGGAGGAGGCACTGAAGCCAAAACTCTACACTGTACGGACTACGGCCATACTGTGCCCACCCTACATAAAGTGTGAAAAGAGCACTGAGAATCAAAATTAATCAATTTATAACTTCATTAATTCGTCTCACAACTTTCATAATACCATTGAATTCAAATTGGGTGACAAACTACCGAACAACGTCGTGATTAACCCATTTGATGATTTCTTACTGTTACGATGTACGCTTTACTCAATTCGATGATACGTCACGTCACGAAAATTTTAACGGGTGGTCGTGATCAAGGATCACATTTACACGAGACACCGTTAGAGCTTCTGTGAAGTTCTAATTTACATATTGTTTTACGACGGAATTCGATGGAATTTCAATAGAAAAACGGACGCAAGTAATGCGTTACGTTTGGTCGAGAACTTCGTGAGTAAATTACTGCTCGGTAAACATCGCTTCTTTTTTAAAATTTAAATCATCCGTCACATTACACAACATTGTTAAGGAACATTATCATAATTACGTATCACGAAATATATTGCCTATAGCTTCATCCAAACGGATTTAAAATAAAATCACAAAAACTAGATATGGAAGTTAATTATAAAAAAAAAATCAAAAAATAATTAAAGCGTTCGAAAGTGATCTAAATATATCTTTATTGTGCATAAAGCAAGCCTTGGAACAAATCAACAGCAGTTTCCCTGCCCAACTATGAAGCGGGTTTGCAGTAAGGTGTCACCCGTGCCTATGCAAAAATTAGCCCCCTCAAATAAAAAACTGTTTTGTGACAAATAGAAAAAACACATTTTCTCTTCTTATCCATCCCCTCCCCGTGAAATCCTCTTCCCTTTCCCAACCTTATGTCCGTATAGAAAATGATAGAATGTGGAAAAGGATTAGAGCTAGGCCTGACAACCTCACTCATTGGACGAATACTTCTACTTTACGCCTATCTTCTGTGAGGTCGTGGTATTTCGCAGGTCGAGCCTGCGCATTCGTGCATCAGATGTTGTTGTTACTCTCTACTTCTTGAATCTTAATATTACCATTATTTCAAGCATATAGTTACAGATGTAGGTAAATAGTTTTATTTGATAGTTATGTATACATTGGCTATTTCAGCGAGTGGTAAATGTCCTAATTAATGACGTAGCACGTACGTGTAGAGTGGGCAACGTTCATCTGACGTAGACGTGCTAACTTTATTTTGTTATCATGTTTTGTAACGAAATATACTACATACGCCGTGTAAATTGTTTAAGGTATTTACTGCCGTATAACACAGTATTCCTATTTATCGACAATAAGGTTTGACTTCCGTTGATTGAAATAAGAATTGAAAGAAAAGTAAGAAATCTATGACAATATATTTTTGTCCAATTTACGGGGAGCTGGGACCTATGTTACTGGACCTAGTTAGAAGTAGATAACAAAAAACAGTTTTTTAACTACTCTCCTCCTTTTTCCTACACCATGGCCAACTCAGGGTATGGCTTCTTATTGTTGCAGGTTATAGGTTAAATAATCAGGCGGTGGCTAGATAAATTTACCGATGGTTTTATTTCTCTGTAAGACAAACTGTTACAATAATCTCGTTTTCCTAGGCGGACGACGCGACGCGAAAATATAAAGTAGTCGTTGTATTTATTTGGTGCCTACGTTGAAACCATGATCAGTCGCGCGTTAGCTATTGGTCGCATTATTTCGTTTAGCATTATGCTGTATCGCGTTGCGTTCCGTCGCTCACCCGTTGTTCTAGGAAAACGAGAAACGCGACAATAAGGCGCGATGCGACGCGATTTCATCCAACGCGTTGTATGTTCTTGTGGCCCACATTATCCCTATATTTAGTCGCGCGTTAAGTACTAGTCGCATCGTGAGGTATAGTATCGCTTCGAGTCGCGATAAGATGGTAATCTTGTCGGACAAAGTTAGTAGTTTTTACTTTTCTATAGTTATAAATGAAGTTTTATATCATTTGTTTGTTTTTACAGTTACGGGTGCGCTAAATATATTGGTATATTAATAATAATAAATAAAAATTATTATTATATATAGGTAGGTAGGTATACCACCGGAGCTAGTCAAATATAAAAATAAGTTCATAGCGAGCTATTGTAAGAAGTATCACTCAACATTTAACTCAACTTGAAAGACGCCGATTCTCGCTAATTTGTCGCTGTGTGCATTTCACATCAAGAAATGTAAGTATATAAACCGATAGTTGACACTTTCTATTAGTCGGTTGTAATTTGGCGCCATTACTACGTCACGTATCCATATGTATTTAAAATATTAGATAGGAGCTAATTAAAAAGAAATCACTTTTAACAAGGCGGCGACACAAGTATTCTGTACTTTACAGATTAAAAAATATTTTGTACAAATTGTCCATGGGTTTTGATCTCATAAAACTGAACCAAATCTAAAAAAATACACAGGCATTCGTAAGAAAATAATCAACAACAAAAAACCCTTTGTATCTTAACAATAAAATTCAAAATTGAATACAAGAAAAATAAATAAAAAATCATTCGTCGAAACTGTTCCAAATTCAAACAACTTCCGATCGTCTCGCCCTATCACACTTTTCGTAACGCTCTCGTCGTGCATTCACCAGCTTACTTTCCAAGTCAAGCGTGCCTAAAGAAGTTTTCACTTCAATAACACATCTCATTTGGAAATCACAGGTAAATTTATCTCCTTGGACGACATCCTTAATTTTGCAGATTAATATGTGGCAGAGAGAAAAATATATAGGTCGCGGTCGATTTTCTAGGGCACAGGGAATTTCTTCTTAAAAACCATCTTTTCTCACTTTAAATCACGGGTCTATGATTTTTAGGTTTTATAATATCGTGCAAAAAGATATCCGACGTGTACCAAACAAATGAATAAAACAGTATACATTCCTCATACGAATCATACCTATCGAACTTTAATGAAAGCGGACATCATAGCGTCGTTCCACACATAACTCAAATTGTCTTCGTCTCTTTTTTTGTCAGCCACAAGTCACTCAAAATAACGTAATGCGCGTAAGAACATTACGATATAAAGGTGCGGTCGCACTAAACATGAATTTGTGCTATTCGATTAAATTATTTATTAAATACTAATACATTTTTATAAATAAAGGTGCTCAGTGATGTATGAAGGTCGTGATAATCAACTTGGAACATATTTTCAAGATATTATTATATCAATTACAAAGAATATGAAACGCTTGAATAATAAACGTAGGCCGAATGCTTCCTTCTTCCTGTCAGCGAAGTATTTAAACCTTCTTAGTGAATTTTGATTTTTCTCGCTCTCTTACTCTCTTTATGCAGACATATTTGAATAGAAGAAGGTTAAAAAGTAAGCGCATTGCGTGCCTTTATGTAAGAAAGAAAAGATGTGAAGACAATCAGGGCCCAGAAAATCTCATTTACTAGATTCAACTCAGATTTAATTAAAATAGATTAGCTAATTGTCACCTTTGTCAACAATCATGCATCTACTCTTTGTTTGTGTCACTCTGTTCTAAATCCATTAAAAGAATTCAAACATCAACCAAGTTGATACTTTATAATTATCTCTAACTTTGGCAAACTTATTATAATTATTAAATACTAGCAGCGGGCCACGGTTTCACCCGTCATGCAAATTTATTTAATAAGTTTCTCCAGCCTAAGCTGGACTCCTATTTAATATGATTGATCATAAAGATCTGAGGTCAACTTACAATGGATTAAAAGTATTTCTCCACACAAACTTTCATCCCCTTATTTAGATCTTTAGGGGATGAATTGAGAAAAATATTTTCTTAGTGCTCGCTTAGGTAAAAACAGAAATCTCTGTGCAAAATTTCAAGTCTCTGGGCCCAGTTTGCGCTGTGCGTTGATATATCAGCCAGTTTCTTCTTTTATATATAGATTTACAACATTTTGTATACCATATTATTTTTCGTATCTAAAATTGTAAGTTATTTAAAAAAAAATAGTGTGGACAAGGCTTTACATCTTTTATATTTAATGTCACCTATTTATATAGCTGATGAGGTGACTTGCTCTTATTCTCCAGCTAAAAAGCTGACGGGTTTTCTACCAAAGCATTCCGAAATTATACTGGACGACATCCATTACAGAGAGTAACGGTGGAAAAAATCACTTTAGTTAGTTCTCTAGTTAACACACAAAATAACCTTTCTTGGCGTGTGTTGATTATTAAAGTTCATTGACATTTATAACGCGATGGCCATGATAATATAAGAAATTTATCATATCAATATTTTATTAATAAATTGGATTTATACGTAAATGTGTGAAATGAACTATGATAGCGATGTCAGGGAATGTCTAGGTGAACGTATATCGTCTAGATATATTCATTTATTTATTTAAAGGGACATACAGAAACAAAAGATTAAAATTTTGGGAAGGTACTATAAAAATAAATACTTTTGTTTCCTTCTGATTGTCACTGAGAACAACGATTGGATTGGCCAGTCACATCTGACGAGCTAACGACGTCAGATGGGGGAGAAAAATCTTGAAATGGAGGCCATGGATGGGGAACAGAAGTGTGGGGCGCTCTCCTTCGGTGCGGTAGACGGCGTACTGTGGAAGACATTGGAGAAGGCCTATGTCAAGCAGTGGACTGATATAGGTTAATGATGATAAAATACCGTATATACAACTTAGGGTGACGGGCGTGATTATTTGATGTCAATTTTCAAAATTCATCGTGATATATATAATATCTACTGTCTCAGTAATTTTAGTGGGCTCTGGGCGTAAAACCAGAAAGGAGTGGTTCTACATACAGGGTGTCCCACTCCGGTGGCACATCCTGGCGAAGTACCTTAAATATTAAAGATAGGATTTTTTCTTAAATTAAATTAAAATTAAAATCCATTTATTTCGGACTTTGTTTATATTATTCGGTTGCAGTTAACAATAATAATTAATTTAAATATTTGCCCGTACTCATGCTGGCTAC
>JWHW01008619.1:141160-157895 GCA_000931545.1 Papilio glaucus
ACCAGAAAGTAGTCGTTTTTACATACACGGTATGGTACATACTTTCTGGTCTGGTCCCACTCCGGTGGCACATCCTGGCGAAGTACCTTAAATATAAAAGATAGGATTTTTTCTTAAATTAAATTAAAATCCATTTATTTCGGACTTTGTTCATATCAATTAGTTGCAGTTAACAATAATAATTAATTTAAATATTTGCCCGTACTCATGCTGGCTACGTGTACACGTGCACGCAGCTAGTGTCGCAGAATAGGGCAGGGCTGGCTTATCACTAATGTGTTGGTGCTCTCCCGAATACTGTGCAAAAGTGATGCGGTCCGTTTGCGCAGCACGGTGTGAAACAACAACTCCAATAACATCCTAATACCATTATTATGTTGTACACGGAGAGCGTTTAGCGGCTTAATTTTAATGATTATTTGAACTGTATTCAAAGTTACGTTATACAAATTCATACAAAGTGACTGATGGTTGATAAATGACGTGGTTGAACTGATAAGCTTAAAATAACAAATAAAGTCTGTTGCGATATAGATTTAGACCACCCACTTAGGTTATATTAAATAAAGAATATATTTAATATAAACTGGGCTCAATTTCGATGTATCGATGCAACTTTCACAATCGATTTGATTTCTATTAGCACAGCACTAATCTAACATCGATTCTTCACGTCGCGCCGTTAATGCGTCGTGCCGTTGATCGTTGCGTCACTGAACCATTAATCATACACCTACTGGTACAAATAAGTGTACAATCAGATGTCGCATGGCATTTAATTCAGGCACGTGGACAGCCGTCGATGGGGCCCTCGATAGTGTGGCAGCGGCGTAAGCCGATCATGTTGTGCAGGTTTGTTTGCCGCTATGTGTAATGTACACTCAAGCTAATAACTGTTTAGTATATTAATAATTTGTTATTCTTCTATTTTACCCCGTCACAAGTACCCATTTTTAACAACAATAATCGCTGAACTTTGGCACTTATTAGATTATTGTTTCCTAAAATAACTTTCGAGCAATTAAGGTAGACCCCTTCCCTCCCTCGGAGAGAAGGCCTGTGTCCCTGCAGTGGGGAAACATACTAAAAATGCTGATTTATTCTTATAATTAATTAAGGCAAGTATCATTATGTCTGAAGATTAAAAAGAATGAATATCATCATCTGTTTAACAGTTTTTGCAATATGTGCGATCAACGTTAATCTTAATCGCTTCACATGTACAGATTTATCTGTTTATTGTATCAATTAATTGCTAATTACTAGTCAAAAGCTGTAGCAAAAATTGAAGGATTCAAAATATTACCTAAATTGTTCAGAGTTGGGTAATAAAATAGATTATGATTGTTAAACTCAACAGAAACTCAAAATACTTTCATTTTGTTTATACATATATTTTAATTTGTGGTAAACTTGTAGTCGCGACTGTACCGTACTAAAACCGACAGAGCGCGGACAAAATGTGAGACATCTTCGACGTTCAGTTGACAACTGTACGACCGGGATGTTGTGACACGCCGCGTGATAATTAAGCTATTGTAATTCGGATTAATAAAACCTCATTAATAAACATATAAGCCACGTGTCTTAAGGCATGGGACTTATCAGCGCAATCAATACTTCGAATTTCAATTATTATATTTCTCGCGTCTCTTCACGGCTTCTTATCTTTTGAATTAATTCTGCGAAAAGAAAGCTACCTCGTTTTTCTTTTTTCTAATCTTTTCCTATCTTTTAAGCAAGGAGCTAGATTAATTAGCCTCTTTATAAAAATTTACTTCGCCTTCTGTTTAGAGTTACACAGATATTTCATATACTGATGTCGAATTTTCCACGTTAAGTGGGGTCAGCATAGTATTACATTAGTCTATACTGTGTAGGTTTTGGCTACTGTTTTTACGGCCAGCCGCCTTCCTGGTGCCAACCATCCTCGAGCAAATATTATATTTTTTTTTAGTTAAAATGATATGAAATTAAAATTTCACGTTATATTTACCTCAGATTATTTGTAAACTAAGAAGCAATCTCTATATATAATATGTAAATTATGTAATACATATAACTTTAACGGAAGAAAATGTAAATTTGACACTTTGATTTTCATGCTGTTTATCTACTCTCTGTCACTTTCGATGAGAAAAACTTAACCTAACCTGACCTAACCTCGAAGCGCCAATAGCATAATGGTTAAGGGTACGGCCTGCGAAACATGAGGACGACAGTTCAAATTCCCTATTAGTATTATCGTGAACCATCCTAGCACAAAGTAAGGCTTAGTTGGAATGTTTCAAAGAAATATTAGTAAATCCGATTAATATGTTACATTAAAAAACCTAACCTCCGTATTTCATCGATTGTTTTTTTTTACGATGAATACCATCTTCAACTGACCTTTATCCGAAAATTTTAAACTCTAATAAATACTTCATCTGACATAAAGATAAACTAGTTTAGATTTTAGATGTGGATTTTATTCGTGCAAAAAACAAATAGGTTTTATTTTTCAAATAGCCTTACGCATACAAGACGCGTTTCAGATCTCAAATGACTTTATTATATATGCAGTCTTAACCGGATTTAAGTAAGGAACCTTGACTTACAATAACACCATTCGATTCATTTTATATAAGTAGTTTTGTTCCGTTATCCTACATTCATAGCTTCTACGTTTAATTTCTAAATCCATATTTGTATAAAGAAAACATTAACATCACTTATCATACTGGGATAGGCAGATATAGTAATGGGTGATTGATAACAAATGTACTTTGTCTTAATCCGTGGTCATCTGTAATAGAATGTCTGCAAGCATTATCTCCACTGATCGCAATATAAGGCAACCAATAAGACTCAAATAACAACATATTCTTTAAAACAAACGCCGTGGGTTAGGTCTAAGTCTAATTGCTAAGATAGACTTTATTTTTTTCATTTTTCATCAGTGTCGGTTTGAACCCCTTTTAGGGGGCTTGACCCTCCTGAGGGTGGGTTTTGGGAAGGTAAAAAGTGAAAATTCTGATGATTTAGGGGGTCCTTGAGCCCCTTAGTACCTCTCCCCACTGTAGATCCGCTAATGGCGTACATAGAGGCAATTTTGAGCACTCTAATCCAATCATAAAGTTACGCAACGAGAGCGCATCCCATGTTCGCTGACAGCGGCAGAAAATACACAATTAACAGACTCATGCGTATTACCTTAATGGATTTATGTACTTATTGATACATCAATCAAGGCCGGCTTACGCTCCATGCGTTTAATTGATAGATCCATTTCTAGTGAGCCGACCCAGCGAGCCGGTAGAGCGAGCGTTTTAAAGCTTTTTGTTCTACCGACTTTTGATTTGTTGTTTCTATTGTTGAAATTAAAAATATCATGCGACTCATCATTCCGCTTCGTTATACTTTAAAATTTTAATTACTGTATACATGTGTATTTAAAAGAGCTTATATTAAAATCAGAAAGAAGTGTTCGAAATTAATGGCTTCAAATTGCTGTTAATACAAACCAACAGGGAGGTGAGACACGTTAAATATATTCATTTGGCAGATGTTAAAACGTAGGTTAGGATTTATTTTTTACTGGTAGAAACGAATGCGAATCGTCAACACTTTTTAAATAATTAAACTAATTTTAATAGATTTCGCTAGTTTTCGAGTAAAAGCGTCGAGCGCTCTTTGTCAAAAATGGACCCCTGTTCCTTGACTACACTTAAGTTGCAAGTAAATTGTGAGTTATTCTATTATATTATTATTCTTCATAAATAAAAGGATATTATTTAAATCCAAATAACAACTACAAACAGTGGAAACCTGAAATTTCATGAAAAACAAATTGTTTGCAGTACGGTAGTTTGAATCTCGACTGTTCGCAAAACGCAACCCGTTCCCACGGCTGCGGCGCGACTATAAATTATTATCGGGATCCAATAACAGTGAGTACATTAAATCACAGTTCCGGTACACAGTACATCGTTTGATTCATATTTAAATCGAGCTTTCCATGACGTAGTGGCTAACAAACGTAATGGTCTAAGATACAGCATAAGAAATGTATACCCTCATCTGTTATTTGATCAGGACTTTGATTAGGACGTACAACAGAATTTTAGATTCGATTGTGATTTGACATCCGCATAAACATTGTTATGCTGAATTTGTACTATTAGGAACAAGTTTCGAGAAGAAGAGATATACTGGTATTCTAGATACCAGTATATCTGTTATCGTCGGCTTCGGCTTCAAGTTTAACAAAATTATCCTTTTTTTGTTTCTTGAAGCTCTCATTCTGATATCGGGCTACGAGAAATTGCGGTGAGTGAATTTTAGCTTAAAAAGAAAACGAACGGTAATGTAATTTTGAAATTAGTTTGAGAAAATGAGGGAAATCGAACGATATATCTTAATACCAAAATTTGTTGGATAACTTACATGTAGTATCTTTTTCTAAATTATATTTAATTCTAATGTCGCCCATAAATGTTTCAAAAGTACCATGACGCATTGTTATCCTCATAAATCTATGCCACGTCTAGGCTGATAATAAAGCTTTGTACAAATTTGCACTTTAAATCTTAAGTAATAATGTTTAAATTTCTATACGTAGTCGATTAGAACTTTAAGTGCTTTGTAAACCCAATCTCATTGCCCTTGTAGATTTGCCAAACGATTCGTTTGCGTAATTAGCCATTAGTACGGAAAGATAAATGAATTGTCAAACGGCCGGTACAATTGAGGTCAGAGGCCAATATGTAATACGCGATATATCTTGTGCTTTCATTATATTATATTAAAACTTTTACTAGACTAATTCAAGGTTACTAAAAAATATTCTCGAAATTATATTGTTTTATGTATTTATTTTCTTTTTTACTTATTTGTGTACAATATATTTAAAATAAAACCTACAAAAAACAAGTGTAAAATATATTATATAAAATAATGCAACGCCGGTTGCGGAGTTCTATGACTAAAATAACCAGATTACAGAGAGGAACCTCACAGCATTGTAAGGGCGTTGCTGAGATTGTTTTTTCAATAAACATTTAATCAAAAATTGTCACCCGGATTCTGAAAGGCTCATCGATGAAAAAATTGGTTAGACAGCTGTCAAATGGCCGGACCAATGTCATTTGAGCTGCTAGAAACAAGGTGTTAATTATTTTTTCTTTTCCTTTAGAAACTGAAATCGATTTGACATAAAATTTTACTTGTAAGGAGTGTTAGTCGAATAAAAATTTGACAAACCAGAAAGCGGGCGTGTATTTGACAATTAAATAATCTCAGCTATTAATGTCAAGAACGTTGAGCTTTATTAAAACTGACAAATAGTGCGACCAGCCCTGAATAATATAATAGTTATAGAAATAAGCTCCGTCACTTAATAAGGTCACGTGTATGATTATAATAATGATGATATCAAGACATAATTGTTGATAGATGAAATTGCATAAATGACAATTCGTAAATGCTTCTTATATCAAACCAATAAAATGATTATTTAAACAATAAGAAAGAGAGGGTACTTAAAACCAAATTATTTGATTGTAAATATCTGTCTCACTTTTCAATCAATATCAAACAATATAGTCACAAGACATATACAGCCTTTAAGTCTTTATAATAAATAATAAGTATTTCACATCAATTATATCTTAGATTTATAATCATTTTATTGAGAGAAGAGATTTGATTATTTATCCCGAATTAAGTTACTTCTTCTTAACTTCTAAATTCATTTGATTTATTTTACCAATAAAAAGTTCTTCCCTTAGTGAGTAACATGGGCTATATTTAATATTATTTGTCTACACGAGCGAATCCGGGGCAAGTTTAGACAAAAACTATAAAAATTTTGTACGTAGAAAAGTGATTTCTATACGTAAGAACATTAAAAAATCATTTTTATTTGTAAAATATGGATTCGATCGCGGATCTCTAGATTAGAGTGGACCACTTAGTTACTCAATTATGTTGTCAACTATTTTCATTTTGTTTTCCAGAGTAATTCGTCGTACGTTTTTTCCTACTTATTAAAATACTTTGTGATTCATAAAACTTGTGACTAACAAGTTAAACGAACTAAAGATAAAGCGTTTATAAACATTGACAATACTGTTGATTTATTATTTTGTAGGTATAATGAGTCAGCTATTTAAATATGTTCCCATATATGCAGCATACACATAGTAATTTGGATTAAGCTCACCTTAAAGAGGACAGCGCGTTCATGAGCGTCATTAATTGGTGACCTTGAACAGCACGCGGATGAACAGGAAGACAATGCTAAAGCTTTTTAGTCTGGAAACCTTCGTTATTGTATTAGTAATGCCAAAATTGACCTTGTACATGTATACAGCAACATTAACTCACACAAGAGTGTTTCGGTGCACACATTCGCATGAATAGCAAATACGCAGTTATGAAAATACAAACGTAAAAAATGGTACTTTGAATTAACTTGTGTGCCTTTTGTATTATACTATGTAAGATAATACATTTTATACCATTTTCTTCATTGTCAATTATCAATTCAAAATTAGCCAATCAGCGTGTGGGTAGATTTGCTAACAATGTTTTGTTGTGCAAAACTTTTTAAAGTGAAAACTTCTTGAGAGACGTTAGACGATATTTGGTAAGGTTAAAAAGTTTTGGTAGGGGAAAATCTTATAAGGTCACATGAAAAACATGCTCAAACTGCGTCAGCGACATGCTTATTTGAATTTGGAACAGTTTCGACGAACTTTTTTTTCATTTTTATACTTTACTTATTTCTATTACTTATTTATTTTTGAACTATTTTCACGCCTGTTTTGAGTTTTCATTTCTCCCGGCAGTCCTTATAAAAATGTTGATTATTTTTATTGAAGGTAGGTACTATACCCATAGGCATCTGCGACAAGTGTTCTCTATCTACTTAGGACAGAGGATAGATCGAAAACGAAGTAAGGAAACGATTGGTAAGGAAGAATTGGATTTTCAGCACTCATCAGATGAAATGCATATGCATAAAGTACTTCTTGTTGTCTTCTGTGAAGTCCACTGTACTTCACAAAAAACTTTTTTAAGATTCGTCATTTGAACAAAATAATTAATGAGTTATACATTCACAACGTATATGGTAGTATGTGATATCAAAATACGTTGATATATACCAACCTAACCTGATCTAAGTAGCTAAACACGACGTGGCGCAGGGCGATACTATGCAACATGATGCGACAAATACTTTAACGTGCGACTGATTATAGCGGATGTTGACTATTTTTTCGCTTTACCGTGTTTTTCGTTCACCTAGGACAACGCGTTAGTCCTGCATAGTACTTTCCAGTAAATTATTAGCAATTCAATATCAAAACAAAAAAGCTATGATATACTATAACTCGGAATACAACAAAAAAAAACAATAAACACAAGACAAAGGATTTATATCAATTACAAGTAATGAGCGTGAAAAACAATTATAATTCGATTGATCGTATATATCGGAGCTGGTGTTAAATAACACGACTTGTAGACGCGATACACCTTTAGGGTGTTCACACACTAGCTTGAAACTTTTAAGACACCACTAGAATTCGTAATCGATAAATTAATTGTATTGTACTGGTTCGCATCGCAGTGAAGTATTTGAAATAAAATAAAATTACCTTTATTTACCTTTAAATCATTAAGTATTCTTACAGATACTTAAATTCTAAGTTAGCCAGAGGTAAAAAAGGCTACTTCAGTATAACAGGAATAGAGTGCCTGTTATATTGCCTTTAAGGCATCACAACTCTTAAAAAATTAAATTGATCGTTATTAAATTAGGAGTGTTATTTTAACACTTCATCATTTTATTTTGTCATTGTAACGCGGTAAAGATAGCGTAAGTGTAAGTTACTCATAACGTCAGTCATGCACTTGGAGCTAGATTAAGAAACAAAAATGTATGCAGAAAAACACAAAAAAAAGTTAAGAAAATTATCAAAAAATACTTAAAACATGTAAAAAGAATACAATAAACTATATATTAAACCCGTAGAAAATACGAAATATATATAAACAAAATACGCATATATTCCGAACGCTAACAACGCAGGACCATCGTAGTGTGTCAGTGCCCTAAGGGCCAGCTAATTTTAACCTTCGATTAAGGGCTAGACTTCTGTCAGACCTAACTGTGAGTAATGTTTTTTGCATTGTTTATGTCCGAGCTGTGAGGCATATCAAAATATAATATAGTACAGTTTCTTCTTTAAATTTTATAAATTTATATTTAAGTTATAATTTAAAGAAACTTCCATGGAATATAACGACGGTCGGTAAAAAAAATATTAAATTTTTAGCATCGCAGGTCTAGGTATCCTTTAAGTATTTTTTTTTGCTGCATAAATGTCTAAGGTGTACCTTACATTATGAAAAGCCGATTGCAAAAAAAAGATACGAACATGGATGGTTACAAGGATAGAGGAAGACCGAAAAAAAGTATAGATGGATGATGGTGAATTCACGCCCTACTTACACATATCATGTGTAAGAAGGGCGTGAATTCATATACGACCACTGATAAAGGTATGTGGAAGAGAAGTAAGTACTGTGCCGACCTCATATAGGTAAAGGACAGAGAGATGTTGATTAAAATGTCAATGATTTAGTAAGGGTATTGAAATGTTAACATACTATTTTACTAATTAAAAGAACATAAAGATTTGTAAAAAAAATAAACTACTTAGGACCTGTTTTACAAAGTCTGAGTAAAGTGCTGAATAACTAATGGACAAATACATTAATTGGCACATAAAACTATCCTATAAAATAGTTTGTGATTCACAAACGAAGTTTATGTGTCAGTTTGTTACTTGCAAGTAACAATGACTTTAATCGTTAGATAAGTTGCAAGTAGCTTATTAACGCGACAAATGGAAATCCATGAGCCCTGCCTACCCGTGAGCGCATATTTGTTTATTTTTACGATTTCTCGAATATTTTTTTGGAACAGCAATGCCTTCTCGTCGTTTCGCATTGATTTTTACAACTCACCTTTTGTACAATTCTCTTCCTTTTTTCCCAAATCACGGACGGATGACGTCCCTAGATATATACAAACGACTGAATAGTTAATAGTCATCTCCCGCAGCACTTTTATATCCTTCGAGGATAGACCTTTGATAATATCGGTCAGCAATCTGTGCGACAGTTTTTATCTATTTATGGATTTATATATTATTCATTGAAGCTTAGGAGACAACAAAGTAAGTTGGAGCAATCTCAGGACATCTCTCTCGGAGGTCGTCGCGCCGCCGCACAATAGCTCGCTCATTAGTAAGCTATTCGCGCGCGCTAATTATCGCAGCTCGACTCCTGGGACACCGAGCGACCGTGTCACTAGCCCCATGTCCGGCACTTTGCATGTCCGTTGCTGTAACGTTGTATATAATGGAATATAATGTCATTTAGAGCACTCTGCACTCGCCCGTAACCCAGAGGGGTTGACAGATATTATGATTATTTTTATATTTTGGCAATATTACCAATTTTGGGAAAATCACCAATTTTGGGAATAATACCTATTTGGGAATAATACCAATTTGTAGTACCAAGAGTATGTGTATCGGCTTTGATTTTTTTAATTTCTGTATGTGTATGTAATTAACCCAAATACCAAAAAATATTTTGGGATTTTCAATTTCATTTCACCATTGATATAACTTTATCAATAATACGAAATATAATATCAGAGATTGCAATTCTGACTCTTATACAATTTCCAAGGCGTTTAGGCATACTTCCCAAATCGTAAAAAAGTACTAAAATTAACACTTTTGTAGGTTGTAATCTGAAATGTTGTTAAATATGAACAGTAAACGATGTTTACGTTATAGTAACGTTAATAAAATATACGTAGTGCATTAATAGGCTTAGTGATATAGGAATACTGTTCTTTGTCTTTCTCCATTACACTTGTATAAAGGGTGAAAGTGTTTATGGAAACAGTATATCGAAAGTTTAAACTTGCAAATTTTCCCTAACACTACATTGAAAATACATTTAGTAGGAAAGTGTTTATGGTCGATACATATTTAACAGCAATTGTAAACTTTCATAGGACCGACTTTGGAGTTGTGATTAGCTTTAATACTCAGTTTAGCGGTTTGCCGACCCTTTGCCGTAATTTGTACGATGTCCGTTTACCGTAAATAGGGTCTCAAAAGCTCAGATCTGCTCGTTCATATAAGCTTGTGTAGGTCTTTTAACTAAATAAGATCCATTAGCTTTTGTAATGGTTTCCAAACGATACTCAATTACTTCATTACCTTCATTACTTTGTATATGAAAACGTCCGACCAAAAGCTCTACTAACGAAAGCTCATTATTCTAAATTTGAGTATCATGTATACAAAAGATCAATAATACAGAAGCAGCACTTGTTATTTAATGTATCGTCTCGATAGTTTATAACTCATTAACTTCAAATCGTCAAATTGTGAACTGGCGTTTCGTTACGACGGCAAAACGAATGAAAATTGTCAATGGTTTGTTCAGTTCACAATTTTCCGTCAGTGTATTTCGCTTGTGAAATCGTAAACAATTTTAAGATGACATATGCAAATCACAAGGCTTGAAGCAGCAGATCAACTGCTGTGAACCATATCCGGACCATAGATAACAGTGATAGAGCCCGCAACAAAAACATCTGTTCGCCGAACGGGCCGGCTCGATCGGGGAAATGCCACGACCTCACAGAAGACAGTCGTGATGTAGAAGTAAACTTATGCATTTCGTCTGGTGAGTGAGGATCGGGAGGCCCAATTTCAGTCCTCATCCCTTTGCCATCCTTTCCTAATAATGACAAGATTAAAAGGAGAAGAGAACTGGACGGGAAGGGGATGGATAGGAAAAGGAAACGTTCTTTTTCCTGCCTATCACCTCCTCTGTCCATTAAAGGTGGGCAACGCATCTGTGACTCATTTGCTTGTTGCGGATGTCTATGGGTAGCGGTCACTTAGCATCAGCTGAACCGCTTGCTCGTTTGCCACCTTCTACTATAAAAAAAATATCCAAGCGCACATTAATCTTAGCTGGAATTATTAACCCCATTAAATTATGTTAAACAAAGTTTTATTCCTACAAACATTGGAATCAAACTGGACACATGAGAACTAAAAAGATAACGGAAAGGAAAGAAGAAGGGAGCAGGGTAGAATGTGGCCAGCAGAACTTCTTTCGTTCTGTGAGTTTAAACTCACATTTCTTACATTCATCGTGATTTGTTTAAGAAATCTTGTAAAGTATCATATTCAAAATAGTGTTATCAATACAAACCCAAATTTAGATCCCAATATTTCTTGCTACTGTGCCGAGTCCATTTCATTATACGTGCTCAACATTTCCGCGGAATTGCCCAACGTTAATAAATTATACCGAAAGAGATAATATCACGATACCGGCTGAGATATAGAAGAAATTAAATAAACCATATCGAACAAAAGATAACATAAACATGAAGTAGTAATAAAGCCTTCGGTCCAGTAACATGGTATTAGAATTTATAGACCGCACTAAAACTGAGATAGAGGAACTCCCCATACGTAGTAATGCGCGGCCCATGTTCTGCCTACAACAGATATGCTGCTGCGGTTTCTATGCGAACCACTTTGAATTGGGCTTGAGTCATAGACGATTCGCGATTTTTGGTTACATTTCATTTATTGTACCGAGAGATTTTTGGCAAAATACCATCTTGCAAACCATCCACAATTTAAATAAAAAATCAATTTTTGTATGTATGTTTGACCTCTGTGCGATCAGATTGGGTGGTGGAGGTGGTCCGAGGATTTTAAAGGTTGGTGGCTAATAAAAATCATAAATAATTTTATGAAAGTCGTGAGATAAAGTGAAGTGAAATTGTGCAATATGGATAGCTAATGTTATAAGGTAATATGAGAAAAAGATGTTGTTAGAAAATATTTTGGAATTTACGAATTTTTACTAAAAACTTTTGTTTACGAAAATTCCATCTTGGCGTGAAACAATTTATACAACACTAAGTTACAAATTTTACAAAACGCTAGTTTACCTAACGAGGCATTGTAGCTGATATGAAAAATAACTAGTAAGATTAAAATTACGAAACTATATGTCTGTCTGGTCTCAAATTGTGGTATAAACGTGAAGATACACACTATTAAGACTATAGCTGTTAATTGTCGCAAAATAAAAACTTTATAGTGGCGAAACCAAAAATCGATTTTCAGAAACATGAGTCTTTATTATATGCTCAAAACATCCTCTGCGTTTATTTAGGATCACGGAATAAGTGAGCTGTATCTTTATCACAAATAAAATATTATATTTTTGTCATTACGCTTCGATGTTATAACTTGTACTTAAGATTGATATTGGAAAATTGTCTAAATTATTGAGGGCCTTTGTAACGGCAGCCAGCGTGGGAAATCAGGCGAGTTTTCACGTGAAACTGTTCAAACACAGCGTCTTAGAGCCATTAAGTTTATTATCTTAATGCTAGCAGGTTTAAGCTGCTGCTAAAACAGCCTTCATCATTACAAACATACGACGCTCTTATGTATAGGTATAAGTTGGTATATACTTATCATCCATATATGTATATAAAAGCAGAAATTGACTGATATATCAAATCTGATACCATTTCAGTTTTGCCGCCATTGGTCAAAATATATTCCAATCTTTTGGAACGTGGGAATTTAAAACTTTATATAGCAACGTCTGGGAAGGTATCGTGAAACTACGAACAAAGTAAGAGTTCTTTGGTGTGGCACAAAAGGGCCTCTTCAATCTTTTACAATTTAAGATGAGTCTTTATTTAATTTATTTTGTTGTAATCTGTGCTTGTGCGGTGTGTGGTGCAATTCAAAGAAAAGCTTTACGTAAATTTGACGTACTTTCACTCAAGCACTTTAAGAGATAATTAGCCTTTTACGATTCAGCAATATTGTAACATACCGTATATTAATCGTATAATGGTTACAAATTATAATTCAAAAAAGCTTGAAATGTTGGTAATAATTGTAAAATATTATAATACAAACAAAATAAGTTACTGGAGTAAGATGGAACGGATACAAACCCTACGGGGAGGGTTTAGATAGTAGAAGGAAATGTTATTTTTTCGGTTTATCCTTCCATTCTGCTCATTAAAGGTGGACAACGCATTTGTAACTCATTAGCTTGTGCGGATGCCTATGGGTAGAAGTCACTTAGTGAGTCAGGTGAACTGCTTGTTTTCCTTCTATCCTTCATCTATTAAAAAATATGGCGGCGTACTGTGGACGCCCTCTGCCCGACAGCGGAGAATTAGGTCTTTAAACAAACCTATCATAATATATTCAATGAGCATTTAATAATCTAAATAATCACGTTTCTATTTGAAATATAAATTAAATCAACAAAGCAATTATCAATTACATCGCATAAAGAGCTTAAGTCTAGAGTTGGAGAGGCAGACAGGTGGGCGTTCTAAGATGATTAAAGCTGTCAGCTTGTTAGGATCACGACTATGATGCTGACTCAAATAAATATCTAAACATAAAATATATATTGCTGTGAAAATGAACAGGACGAGTAATAATAAAAAAAACCGAAATACCCAGCTGACTGTGTGATTATTGACATTTATTTCCTGTATGTTTTATGCTGATCCTAACGGACCCGGCTTCGCTCGTGTAGCGCTAATTATGTTGATCCGATCGCTACCAAACTTCACAGGAACACCCGCTAAGCCAATCTGAACGTTTCCTGAAAATCTCATCTAAATCAGTCTAATCGATTCGAAGTCTACAGAGAACATTCAAACAAACATACATAGATACACCGCCTTTTATATATATGACATTAACACATTACATTAACGGAGAATAATACGAATCCAAAGATGCTCACTCTTCAAAATTATTTTAGGCTATGGGAAATCACTTAACACATCTATAAATATTATACGGCCATGGCGTAAATGGCGTTTGGCCATGAAAAGAATAGATAAAGAATGTGTACTAACATTTCTTTCAGCCATTACATGTACGAGATGGTCGTACGTAATAACCACCATAGCAGTCCTTACCATAAATTAAGCTATTAGCGCTGAAATCACTGCCCGAATTGTATAACAAGGTCCAAATAAAATTGAAATGGATAAATCTTAGAATAATTCGCCTCTACTTATTATTTAGTAATTTGTGCGTATTGTTTTTTGAAATTAAAATGTTTATTTCAAGTATAAACAAAATGTAATCTAATTAAAGGTTGACCTTTATCACAATTGCTTTACTCTATGCAACCTCCATTACAAGCCAAGGTTATTTAGTAAATTTAGGAAATACAAAGCAATAATATTCCAGTAATTTTAATATCGAAAAACATTTATTGATCGATTTAGAATAATAGTCATTATGACGTAGCTCTTCGGTGCGAATGACTAGGAAACAAAGTGGAACTAATTTCATTGGAACAATTTAATGTAATTCTTGTATAAACTGCGTAAAACTACTTTTGTAAGCGGTACATAACAAGTTAATTCAGATTATAATGGCTCGTGTAATTCCTTAACATTGTATTGTTATTGATATTATTATAAACTTACATATATACTTTACATAATATATTAGGTTGCACAAGTCAGTGGCAATGTTTTTAGCAGACGTCACTGAAAAACATATTTCAATCAGATATCATATATCAATCATTGACAAAAGAAAGGCGATATAAGAAATACTAACCGACGAGTATGAATGTGTAGATGTATGGATGTAGAAGCGAGACAAGTGAGCCAGGATCGTGCAAAATGGATTCGTAATTTGCCTACCCCTCTGGGCAACAGGCGTAAGTGCTAATGTCTAACTATGCTCTAGTGTCAAATAGTACATTTCCTGAATATGTCGTGGGTTTATAATGTGATTTTTTAGATTTTCATGACAGTTTTGTTGTGGACAAGTCTCAACGGTTTAACCTCCTCCTCTAAAATTAACAAATATGAGAGCTTCGATTTAGGCACTTACTTTTTTATCTATAGTAACAGATTAGATGAAGAATCCCCAAAGTAAAATAAAATAAAAAAAAATCATGGGTCGATGTATATGGATAGGATGGACGACATCCAAACGAAGATCAATGTTAAAAGTATCCATGATCAACTAATTATTTATTAGTATTTATAAAACTGACTATAACCATTTCTACCAACACCACTTCTACAATATTACAAGTTTTATTATTGTTTTATGGTCAAAATTATTCTTAAAAACAAAGTAACCGAAATAAATGCTAAGCAACAGATTAAAATACAAAATGATTTATATCTCTTTCACACTAAACGAACCAGACGTTAAATAGTATTCAAATAAATCTCACAGTTTCACGTTTAAATCAATTTAAATTGTTAATAAAGGAGTTATTGATGTCGAAGCTGTCAGTTTTATAATAAAGCCGCATAACAAATTAGTCAAGCTGTTGTTTAGCGTATTTTTTGTTTACTAAATCGAGAAGTTTTATAGTTTTTAACTGCAAAATACCAACCGGTAGCGATTAAGCTTCCAAAGAGAACGTCTCTAGGTCCGTAGCACAGTTTTTATTTTTTGCAAATTAGTAGCGTATAAATGTTAACTCATCCCGGTCAAAAAGTGTACAAGCCCGTGTTTTTAAGTGAAAATCAATCATGCAATATTAAAATAAAATCATGTAACCTCAATCGGATCATTCTAGAACTCATTTTTAATTTTTTGAAATAAATTAAAGTTTCGCAAATTTAACAATTATTTTACTTTCCTGGCAGTCGTATGGAGGCGTTTCGGAAACTGAAAACTTGCTTTAGGTAAGGGACGTACATATCATGTAAAAATGACGAAACTTCAGATATATAAAACAATAGAATTATATACGAAAAAGAAATCAACAAATAAATTGTGTAACAGTTTAGTTTAGACCAGATACATACCGTACACTAATCACTAAGAATCAACGTCAAATAGATATCATAGTATTTATATTAGTTTCATTCCTTTTTTTTACTCTTTCTACTATAATTAGACATTAAAAAGAAGACAAAAAAAACGTAAAGGAATCATAGTGGCAACATTGGTAGGAAAATCTGAAATTTGCCCACCTGATCTATGCGCTAAAGCGATGTTACTCGCAGAAAATTGCAAACATTTGTGAAACTAATTATAACCGCATTCCGATCGCTCCAAGCCAAGGCTATTTTGAGATAGATGTATCACGTCATGGGATATCTATAATCATCGACAATTATTTGAATATAATATTATTGCAAACAGTTATCTGGTTACAAATTGATAAATGCCACTAAATACTCACTCTTTCTGTTAAGTATTTTTTTTCTGATTTTAATCTTTAGCTACCTACTTTGTTTTGGTATGTTATATATTATAGTACTTTACATTCAATCTGTTCGTAAAATAGTGTCAAATTTAAAATCTAATCTCATCTATAAATCAATTAAATTTTTATATAAACTGTACTTGTACACAGAGATGGGAACCTCAAAACTAGTAATAAATGTTAACCATTATGAAAATAGGACGCCAAATCAATTCGTTTTTCCTTTTATTTTAGATTAGGATACGATGCAAAATCTGTTAGTTTAGTTTTAACGGATATTTCGTATTTAAAGTCGAACATCATCGCAACTCTAAACGAATAAAATTTTAAGTTTTTAACTTTACAGGTGTTTTCCAGGTTCGATCAGGGGAAGTCAACGAAAGGC
>JWHW01008619.1:181260-193239 GCA_000931545.1 Papilio glaucus
ACATCCCACATTTTCAGATTGCAACTCTGACCGACTATCATGATATTTTATAACAGTATAAACTGTATTATAATGATATAATTATTTACAAAGATTTTTTATAAAGAATTTTTCTCTTTTGTTACAGTTTTCAAACGCTTTGACATAAATCACCAGCCATCTACCACGTCAAATTTTGGATTTTCTAAGGTAAGAACTTTGTAGAGGATTAGTTTGTATGGAACATAATTTATAACTTAATAAATAAAGGTATATCCAGTACGACAATCCTATTTTTAACAAGAAAATTTAAAAGACGCTTCTTACCTATTCATAAAATATCTTTCAGTAAAATCTCTCGTTCCGCATAAACTCTCTTAAATATTAAATTCTTGTATTGTTCCCACGATTCCCACGGCAAGCATTGACGACTCAGGGAACTGTTGAGGTCGTCTGTCACTTTCGTTCAATAGCAATCCGTGTGTGCTAAAAAGGGACAGAATGAACCATAACGTTAATTTAAACTGTTGCATAAGGCTATATTAAGTAGGCGTGGTCGACGGCAACCGTTCATTAACTCTGATTTGGGCATTTTAAACATAATTTCGAAGTGATTTTTCTTCAGACCGCAAATGAATTGTAATGTACAAATTAAATGCAAAAAAATGTTTGAAAGTTATTCGTACATTACCTTTTTTTAACTTTCACGACTGTCAACCCAATAGGGATGGGTAGAAATAAGAACTACTGTTAGCTGATTTATTCTCACTGTCGGCACTTAACATAATTTTCTTATTTTTTAAATATCACAGAATCTAACTGCAAAATTAAACGGTGTCTAATCAGGAAATTAGAGGTCCATAAAGCGAGTATACAAACTGACCAGTGACACAGTGTAAGTTACAAATAGCCTCAAGTGACACAGTGTAAGTTACAATATAGCCTCAAGTGACGCAGTGTAAGTTACAATGGAGCTAATTCCCCTATAGAAATGAACAGCTGTGACCCAACCTCGTCGGTTTATGCGAGAAATGGCCAGTTGTCGTCGTGTGGCGAGATGGCGGGCCGATTGTGTGGCAACTTAATATATTCCCGCCATAACTCAGAGGTATCGCGCCGCAAATAATGGAATGGAGAGCGGGAACACACTTCTGATATACATAATAGGCAAATATTTACATTTACTTTCACGCTAACCTCATGTATGAGTCGAAACTTATATGTGTCATATATTACTTAATAATATATTCACGCCTGTATGCCAAAAGGTGTAGGCAAAGATTACGGATTACCATTTTGCATAACCCTCTCGCTATGTTCTTCTTTGTATTTAAAACAAACTATAACTAACATAAATCTGTTTGCAGTTAATTTGCCCAATTCAAATACTTTCCTTTTGTTTCAGGCTCTTAATGGATTTCTCATGATGATGACGCAGAACGGGAAACTCCTTTACATATCTGACAACGCGGCTGAATATCTTGGACATTCTATGGTAGGTTACATTTTTTTAACAGTGGTAGAGCACGTAGCAGCATTTCAAAATAGGAAGACTCGACTGGTCAAATACCACGACTTCACAGAAGACAAACCTGAAGTAGAAGTATTCCTGCGTTACGTCTGACGAATGAAGTTCCGGAGGCCCAATTTCATTACTCTTCCCATGCCATTTTTTTCTAATAAGGATAAGATGAAAACATTAGATAAAATATAGGTCATAGCAAGAAGATCACTTACATTAAATGTGTAATGCTAACACAATATTAGCAGTAATAGACTTAAAAGCATTTTGCACAAACTATGTATTTTGGACTACAGGCTGTATCACACACTAAGATTTCTACGTACCATTTCGATTCACCAAATGATCTTCAACGTAAGTCCAATAAAGATTAGTACAGAGTAAATTAATATGTTGATTCCAAACCAAATTCCCTTATGTCCGTCCGCATGGAACACGATTAGATGTGCTCACCTCGAACACTTTATTTATTACAATAATATCTCTCTCTTAACGCGCATGTTCCCGCTCATTACAACGTAAGATTAATAGAGTTTGTGTTAACCTCTATTTGAACACATTCTTTGTTTTAATTAAGCTTCAATGTAGGTATAAGATAACATTATCGAAGCTTTAAAAAGAAAAAAAAACATGAATAATAATGGATGCCACTATCTTAATTAATTTAGACAAATGGTCAACACAATAGTTTCGAGAGAGACAAGTAATAATTAGTTAAATAAAAAATTGACGAAAAATGCGAATAAGACCTCACTCATAAAAATCGGTCAAGGTCACAATGGAACAGACATACCTACAAATATCATATGATTTATACTAAAAACTAGGGACCCGCCCCAGCTCCCCACGGGTAGATTCTCTACTTTACACACTCTCTACTTTACACACACACTGAACTCCTTGCATAGCGCGTAGACAGAAATGCCTATACTTCTATGAATAAGTGCGCTTCGGTTATACTTAAATTGCGTTTTACTTAACATGTGTACTTAAAATATTCAATAAATAAAAACAATTCAATTTAGATTAATTACTTCAGCCGAGTACCATTTCAACAATGTTTGAGATCAGCAAGAAGTAGATTCTAACTCGTCCCCTACTACTGCATTGATAAATAATGAAACGGCAAACACAAAACCAGTCTCGGTAATAAAAGCGAAATCAATATCTAGATACGACCAATTTTTCTTGGAGCACAAAGCGCGCCGGTGGGTCCGCACTCCGGATACAGATCGTACCGCATCTGACCCCGAATAGTTCCTCGTTAGCCCGCGCCGGTCGACCGTCGCCGGCGTCGGTAAATTAATCACTATGCTTTATTGTTCGGTACGGCCGCGTCCGCGACCAATAAACCTACAGGCTGATCCATAAAACTAGTGTTTAACAACGCCCCGACTCTGTAAATATTATCAAAAGTTATCTTATGAAATATTTATTTATTGGAACTATGCAAGTACTCTTTCCAGATGTACCGATGACCTTGTGATCGACGATGACTTTGTGGAAGGCATTGAGGAAGACCTACGTCCAGCAGTGGACTGATACAGGCTGATGATAATGATGATGCCATTACTAAAAGAATCAAAATCAGATATAATAAAGTACACTGATTTTTCTATTGGAAAAGTACCACTACTTCATAGACAAACTGTCTAAGCTAGAGAACTACTTCCGCATGTGTCATTCTCAACACGCGCTCTTTTTTTCCATCTTACCACTTTTCCACATAAAGGCTCTGGTAGAATTCCTCCAGTAGCCGTTACCCGTCTCCATCGGCCGTTTCGACCCCGCTTATCATATCTGTGTCTTATAAAATAAAATACAATTAGCATTTTACCTTTTATAACGAAAACACAAGGAAACTTAGTTAGAAGTTCGATGATAAATTAATACGAAATGTACGTAAAGAACTTATTCGCGATAACATAGTGACCAGGTCACCTCCCTCATTTATCTAGAATTTTGACATTAGGAATCAAATCTATCAATTTATAAGACACTAGAAAATATGTTATAGAGTTTTAATCTAAAAGAAAATTGAAACAGCCTGTACACAGTGACGAATTTGGCGGTCGGTGCGTGTGAAACCACCCCGGTACAGATGTATCTACAAGTAATGATAGCTCGTCAATGTATTCAAATTGTGATTGATAGGTCTTGTTCTATGTTAGCAAAGTGCTTCTATCAAAACTGTATCGATTTTTCGTTATCAATAATATATGTGAATTTACAAACATGGCTTGAAAAAATTACTATTTCTACTGAGAGATGACATACCTAAATGTGTTTCTCGTAATTCATAACTGTATAACTCATTACGTAAAAAAATAGTTTAAATTTCCCAACTTTTTCACGATGCTGAATGCTTCAATTTAATAACTTAACAAACTACTCATCACAATACATTCATAATAGACCTTAACATAATAGCTACTACTTACAAATCACAATACTTATTAGTAAATTAATTACTTCATAGTTATATTTAGTTCAATATAAACAACATTTCGCATTTTGGTATAAAAAGTATAATATACTAGTGATCCGACCCGGCTTCGCCCGGGTAGCACTAATTATGTAGATCCGATCGCTATCAAACGTCACAGGAACACCCGCTGGGCCTGTCTGAACGTTTCCTGAAAATGTCATCGAAATCGGTTGTACTATTTCTGAGTCAATAGGAAACATACATACACACATCACCTTTTATATATAAATAAATAAATATGTGCTTACGCCCGTAACCCAGAGAAGTAGGCAGATATTATGAATTTACATTTGGCGTCATCCTGGCACAACACTTTCGCTTCTTCTAAGTCATTTACGCATGCGGCACAGTATGTTCCCTCTATCAGCCGTCAAATCTGAATTCACGTTCTTCGGTCTTCCTTCTACTCTTATAACCATCCAATTTCATTCTCATTACTTTTTGAGGTTTATGTCCTTCCCTTCGCATAACATGCACATACCACGCTAACCTCTTGCTGTGTCATATTAATAATACATAACCTCTAACGCGAGAAGAATAACGGATAATAAAATGGTTACAGGCGTAGTAGATATGGTAATCTAGCACATCTAATCAAGTTGGGTAATAAAACACCACAAAGTATTTATCCCCTAAATAAAAACACGCAATTATTAGCTAACAAATAGGTTTTATTCATCGAGGTAGTGAGTATAGACTGTGTTGCAAAAGCTCCATTAATCTCAATGATTCTCCTAAAGCGAACCGCTAACTTAAGCACATTGACAGAACATAGCTCTAAGTTCCAAGTGGTACGCTCAGCTGGTTCTGTTTTGATCTCTCGCCGGCATGGTTTGTCAGATGTCACGAGATACGTTGCTGACGAATCCAATGCGATCTATACGTCCGGCCGTTGCCTGATAACGATCTTGTTTTCGTTTATTGACCGTTTAAATCTACCAATTGATTAGAGTGGTTATACTAGTTTGAGTTTTCTATGAAATCGCATCTATCTCGGACCACCTTTGCGCTCGTAATATATAAAATTATAATATTAAAATACGTTTTAATTAATGTTCAAGACTAAATATAAAACATAGTATTGTCAAATTATCTACAAATTTATATGACAGTTACAGGAATATATTACTTGATATTAAATCAAATGAATGTCGTATCTTGTTCAAGTACAAATAATTCATTCGTAAAATGAGATTCAATAATCGATCGGACTGCATAAAACTATCAGAGTTAAAAGTTTCCCATGACGTGTGTGTTCATACAACATTTTTGGAAGAGACTGGTGTCAATTGCTAACAATAATCAAGTATCCGACAGTCAAATCGCAAAATTAGTACATCAGTAATAATTATTTCTTACCCGTTTTTATCTTTTTAGACAGAAAAGGGGAGAAAAATTAAGCAATAAACAAAAAAATGGCAAATGGATAACCTAACTTGTATTATAAATGCGAATGTAAGTTTGTTTACGCTTTAACTCCTTAACTACTCCATACATCATCATGCACACACATTGTCAGGGATACAGAAAACATCATGGGGTATTTACCTTTTATCCAGAAAATAAAACTCCCGAGATACATAAAACTTACTGTAACTATATCGGTTGCCATGGTAATGTTTCATGCTTAGACAATACCAACTTTTGACACATGTTACCTTTACATATTTAGAAGTTATTATACGCGGAATCATCTTACAAACATTCAAGCGAACAAAATGAGATACGAATGCGTGCGAAGACGCGGGCAAAACTAGTATAATATAGAACTCGTGAGCCAAATTTCTAATAACACGGCATACCTTCTTGATAGTTGCAAAAAGGATAAAGCTAGGCTTATTCTACTAGAAGTTTGATTCTGTTCACATTGCTCATACTGAGTTATGTAGTTATTTGAGATGGATCTCATCCTGCCCACAAATTCCAGTCCTGAGGTTGGCACTTCCCGACGGTTACCCCATTAAAGCTTCATTACGTCGTCTCAGAGACGATCTCAATCGGTCTCTATAACTCAAGTATCGGCAGTATTCCCACGATCCCGTTCTTATAAGCCAGCAACATAATGATCTATACACTCTATGATTATCCAAGATATTTGTAAACCAGACCTTATTACCATTTAGCTAAGTTTATTTTGTAATAGCTTCGACCGAAGCCAAAGGCAATATTTTATTGTTATTCCGCAATTAAGATTAATGATAAGATTTTAGAGGCAGTAAGTACTTAATCCAATATCTAGTTAAAAACAATCCCGGCCTCGTTAATATGCCATTTATAAGAGTAAATTATATTATGACCGGCGCTCGCTCATTACATGTAACGGTTTTAATTTAACTTTTGAAAGCAAAAGAAAGAAATTAGTGTTCATGGTGACATTAAGAATATTTACATTGATAACTTTGAATGTTACTTATCTTGAAATTGGTGAAAAAGTAAGTTGAAGGTAATAGATGTCTATAATTAGACAGAACAAGTCTTAAGGGATCCCCATGAAGATGGATCCTGTGCCACTCACCCTGATCAAGAGTAGAAGCATATTTGCGCTTCTTCCAGGACGTGGCTATGAAGTTGAAATCCATAAGCATGATAATATTTGGTTTCGCTAAAATAATCCCAAAAAATACCCACACGGCTTAAAATCTCTCATTGACAATTTGTTATAAAACAAAATTCCAATGTATAAACCGCTGACAGTTTATTTCAATAACATAATAAGCAATAATAAACTACAGGAACGAATCAAAACCACACACGTAGCCGAGGGTTCGACCATAAACAATAGAGACGCACAATTCAATATGCAAACCGAACAATGTAATGATAATGCGATAGACAAAGCTCTTTCGTCGCCCTAACCACTGTGCCGATTTATTGATGTTCCCTATTAAAACCTCTGTAATAAGCCTGACCATTGTAATTTGACCTCTTATTAAGTTAAATGTTCTTCGTTTTCGTTGTAAATGTTGCTAATGGTAGGAATTGTGGCGGGCCATTTTAGAGTGGTAGTTTCGAAAGTACGGGCCGCTACGCCTATGCCTGTGGCTATTTTGTATTTATCATTGTTGTTGCAATTGTACCTTTTGGTGAGGTGAAAGAACGCCCGCAATTGTTTCCTGCATACATTATTTTATTATAACATTGCAGCCTATGTTTGTCCCAATACCGAGTACAGGTATATGTATTCGCAGATATATGGATGTAGAAGAAGCGAGGCAGGTGTCACAGGATCGTACCAAATCGAAATATCTGATCTCTGCCTACCCCTCTAGGTTACGTGAACGTATATTTATTTATTACTTTATCATTGCTCGTAAAAACATCCAAAGAGTTGTCGAAATATGTCTTTCGTGTTCCAATGTTCAATTTTCCTTAAATTTTGAAATCAGTCAGCACATCACTCGATTTCGATTGGTCTCAAAACATATCAACAAATTAATAACCCGTTGGGATACACAAGTCGACTTTTTTGGTTCGCACTGTAATAAATAAATGTAACCACAATTTAACAGCATTAACGAATGTACGAAGATCGACATCACAGTATTATAGAACCATTAATCAATTTTAAAACACACAATCATTTGTAGCACAATTAGGGGGTCTGGTTTTTTATTCGCTTCATTAATCTGTACGACCGGAGACCTGTGTGTTTGTTTGTTCAAACATTTGTAACAGCGTACTGTTACCACCATAGCAATCGACGTCGAATTTAATAATATGATAATTATTAACAGCACCACGGCCGCGCCCCGGAGGCCCTGGTGGTCGATGATTAATTATATGTGAAACTCAATGTTGTACAAGACGTTTTCTCTTCAAGTATACTTATTTAAATATTTTCGTCACTTTCGGACTTCAAAATATTTGTAACATATAAAGTACACTAACATTGACTTTACATATAGTTAAACGTAACACGATTGAATAATTTTTATTTACAACATGACGCAGGACAAATACGGGGTAGCCCTATTTGTTTATGTCTAATTGGTTTTTAATACAATAGGATTATCCCCTAGTACATTTAGGATCGAACAAGCTTGATATAAAATTGACAATAATATCTGCTCATGAGTTTATATATATTTTTAGATAGGGTAGAGTCCGAGAATTAATATCGAAATAACATTATTTAATTTAATGCAAGATCTTTCTATCAAATTGAACACTTTAGTTTAAAGATCTTGAGAGCAACTAAATCTGTCCTTTTCCCAATTATGTGGGGTTGGCACAGTATGATTGTAGTTCATACAGTATAGGTTGTTGCTACAGTTTTTACGACCGACCGCCTGCCGGACGCCAACTCTACTCAAGAACAAAATGTCTCACAATCAGTATTATACATATTATTATTTCATTACCTATTAATTATAATTATAGAAGAGTCCTAAATATTGTTATAATATTTTTATTTATCATATATATTATATAGTACATAAAAGACATCAACAAAAATTTCACAATCACAAATAACTGGACCAATCATTTGCCGGTATCATAGCCAATCTAAATGTTGAGTTAACGGTGCATCCATTGGAGATTACAATACTACGATGCAGAATCAATTGAAAATAACGAAATACCGAGCCGGGCCGGCATCGTTGAAAATAATTCTGACGATATAAAGATAAATTCAATGGCCCTACCGCAGCGCCTATACTTAATGCTATTAAATAAACCATTCTACAATGATCTTTATTATAAAGAGGTAATATTCACAATAACGGCTTTAGATTATTGGTCAATAAATAATAAAAAAATATAAAAATATAAAAATAAAAAAATAAAACAAACACGCTCGTATAGGCAACATTTGGAATTGATCCATACCTGTATGCCCAGATTCTCGTCACCTATAGGTACTCATAATCGTTTGTCTCTAGTGTGTTACCAATCGATATCGATATAAGTTTAACTAGGATGTCCCCCGCCAATATATGATCGTCAACCATCAATATTAATAATGTTCATGGCATAAAAATAATGCTATTCTATTTGTTTTTCTAAACTAATATTATAAAGAGTAAAGAAACTACTGGATGGATTTTTAAAATTCTATCACCTTTACAATCCTACATTATCCCTGATGAACATAGGCGATAGAATTTTTTTATTTATAATTTTTGTTAAATACCCCCGCGAAGCTGGAACGGGCCGCTAGCTATGGAATAAAGTGGGTCACGTGATATTAACAGACCGCCCCAGCTTCGCTCGGGTACATAGAAAATAAATAAAACATAATTTAGTTTATTGACTGATAGAAGAAATACAATTCGTTTAGTAGATTCAAGAAAGAGAAACAAACAAATATTTTTACTTTTAACGTAAGTATTGATTACATAAATCATAATACACATCAACCGAAACTCAAAGAAGTTACTACTTCTACGTCTACTGACGAACGAAAAAATATTACTGGTAATAACTAAATTACTAATTAAGAAGGATATTACATAACAGATTTCAAAACGTTATAAAGATATGTGACATTTGCTAATTATAAAACAATAATAATAAATACATAATTATTCACACTAAAAATCAATCTCAATATTATCTGGAATCCTTAGATAGCCAATTTAAACTAAGATAAATTAAGAATAAATCGACAAACGTGTATTTAGCAAATAATCATTATACTAAACTAATTTATAAGCTAAACACAATGCACAACGAATTCCTATCAGAATTATTCCATTGTCAGCTTCACAGTGATTGTTATTGACGAGGTGGTGAAATCTGGTGATTTTAGCAAATGTTTTACGATTCACTGACTCTAAAGTAAAATTTATTCAACCGCGGGAAAAATCCTGACAGTACATCATTTTATATTCAGTATGTTGAATACTTAAGGACGGTGCTTTGCAGTTTTCAGCTCTCACGACCGTATAACCGTAATTGGGTAATCACAGCTAAAAAAATAGAAGTTCTTTGTATTGATTTGAATATAATGAAAGTTAATTACACCACTGTGTTTAAATGGTGTCGCCAAATTACCGGACTCCTTACAGTTGTAGACAGAATACAGCTCGAGGGGAAACATTAATTTCTTGTCGCCTTGTAACAATAATTTATTACTTTAATAATATTAAACATTTAAAGCCTAAAGTTGTTGAGTTGGGATAATTGACTTCAGTTACGTATATATAATTTCGCCTATATAAACAAATAGTCATAACTTTTTAATACCTTTTGAAATATTTTATAGCTACGTTCTAAAGTTTGATTGAACATTTTAAAAATAAAAATATTATTTAATTAGTCAATTTGATATCTTAAAAAATCACACAGGTCTACCAATCTAAATTAAATATCATGTAAATAAAGTTCTTCAGATATAAGCTAAAGAATTATAATACTACGTAGTCGGGTACAAGAAAACATAATCCACTTCGTATAATAAAGACAGCTTAATAATTTCCCCTAAGAATTTCCTAAGTCGCCCCCACGGTCTGTACGTGGGCGGTAGAGCGCGCGCTCTGCCTAACGCTTAGGGCTCACGACAGGTGGGAGGGGCGTTATGACGTACCGTGACGTCACGCCTAGGGTTGACAACTACCATATTGGTCCAATTTATATTAAAATCTTGTTCGTGCATAAAATAAACCACTGTATAATGTAGCTCCCAGCATTTGGTCAGGTCGTCGCGCATCCTAAATTTGATTTCTCGCCAAAATAATAACGATATTAAAATTTCATAAAATACAATAATTTAATTTTAATGTGTAGCTGTTTTTCTTTTGTCAAAGTACCTTTACCTATTACAGTTTTTATTTAACGATAAAATCACTACGCAATTTTTTACTTTTGAAATTTTTTAGTCGGCAGCCCTAAGTTGAGTGCGTTCAGAAATCTCTACCGAGGTTTACTCTAGAATTATGATTTAATTGGAGTTAATAAAGCCGAGTGAAGGTAATTGAAATTTGTTTACCTGTGTAGAAAATGGAATATAAAGTACAATTTTATTAACCCTGTCTTGCGCGGGTCTATACTTGTGTTGCGTGTTGTAATTACATTTAATTTTCCTTTACAACTACAATTCATGCTCTAATATAATCGTAAGGAATTATTGCGAATCAGTTGTATTTATTTAAATTTAGTGAAAGTAAAACAACTTATAATTAATTTATAATAAACCCGACTGGCGTCATGACGTCATCATATGAATTACCTACTCCGGGGAAGACTACGAATGTCATGACCCCTTACTTTTCAAAATCGGGTAAAGCCATTTATCTGAATAGTTTTGTTTGCATTCTGTCAATCGCGCCAACTGTCAAACGATTGACAGTTACACATGTCAAAAGCGCTAAGTTTACATGAGACAAATTGTTTTATCTATATAAGTATGCAATGTATGTAATGCTAAGTATGCAATCCTAAGATTAAGTGACTTTAGTACAAGGAAGAGTTGTATAATGTTAAATATAACGTAACAACGTACTAAAGTAATCTTAACATAGAAAAACGAGTTAAACAGTGATTTATAACGCTTGTTTGAGCTAAATCTATGTTTATCTTTGCAGGAGGATCTTCTAATACACGGCGACAGCGTTTACGACGTCATCGACAAACAGGATCAGCAGGCGGTGAGGTCTGAGCTCTCACGAGCGCCATCCGACGGAGAAGACAGGGTGTTTTTATGTCGGATGAATGTTGCGAGGAACGCCAGGAGGCAAATGAGATTCGGTGATCAAAAGGTATGTATAGTAATTATAATCTCGTATTGCATCTTCAATTTCCTTTGATTTTTTATATCTACATCAAAACGTGTTCATCGTGTGAAAAAATATTTGTGAGAACGTAAACGTTTGTGATAATTTCTAAATTCGGAGTCATTCCAACCATATTTTTAAGACTAGCGTACAAAAGAACTTGCTTGAAGCCGTCGATGCCATGCCAATGTTATTTGTTCAACTTTACACACGGGTATTATTTTAAGAAGCCCACTGCTTTGTTTCAATCTTTACATTCGAAGCTAAAATAAAAA
>JWHW01008619.1:193807-218553 GCA_000931545.1 Papilio glaucus
CATCAAAACGTGTTCATGGTGTGAAAAAATATTTGTGAGAACGTAAACGTTTGTGATAATTTCTAAATTCGGAGTCGTTCCAACCATATTGTTAAGACTAGCGTACAAAAGAACTTGCTTAAAGCCGTCGATGCCATGCCAATGTTATTTGTTCAACTTTAACACGAGTATTATTTTAAGAAGCCCACCGCTTTGTTTCAATCTTTACATTCGAAGCTAAAATAAAAATTCATAAAGAGGTAATATGGAATTGAACTTTGATATGGACAAGTTCGAGAGTCGAAATTCACACTTTATCTTTAGTTTTTAATATACTAATAAAATATTCTAATGAGATTATAAATTGACGAAGTTTACAATCTGACGGTGACTTATTTGTGTTGTAAGCATGTAAATCAAATACAAAAAAAACGATTTTTTGTAAATACGAAATTCAATTTCTTTCGATTTTATTCAGTAATCTTAAATCGAGCGCTTGTGTTAATAACACAATAAATCATATAATAGAATAACATACGCACGTCTTAATTGAAAATTACAAGTACATAATGATGGGCGTGATGCAGAAATAGCATTAAAAATATCGATGTAACACATCACGATCGTACGGTGAAACGTACGAAATTGCGCGGTCGTTATTAATTGAATGCAAAACGAAATAAAAAATAACTGCGCGTACGCTTTAAAAGTTAATTAACGCGTTAAAAGAATATTCGAGTGAAGATGAGACGCTTCCTTTCGAACGCCCTCATATTAAAATTGTAACGTCACTCAAACTATGTAACACTCCGGATTGAAATATTATAAATGAAATTGACGAGTGCGCAATTAACAAGTATACTTTCAAATCGCTTATGTGTATCGTAAATATCTGAGCAAGACGTCAGGTACATCACTACGTCTGACACTGATAGGTTCCTAATTCAAAATATAGTTTTTTTTTATTTTCTGTTTAATCAATAAGGAGGGAACAAATCGCATCGTTTGTTTCATTACCGACTTTAAAAAAGGATGAGTTTCTCAATTTTCTTGTATTTATTTATGTTTGTTACATAATAATTGCGATATGAATCGATTTAACTAAATTTATATCGATAGTTTTTGTTTACGGATTGATATCGTTAAATTTTTTATCTCGATCTGATACGTGGTTTCTTGTAGTTTTAATGCGTTTAAATTAATTATATATCTAAAGCACATAAAGAAAATAAATATAAGGCAACGGCACTCAAGTAATTCGTATTCTAAACCAGACTTTCTATAAAACTTTTCGTCGTATCCAGGAATGAGAGAATCTGTTGAAGATCGGTATTTTTTGACACTGCCTTCCGGGGATAAGTCCGGATAATGTTGGGTTCGATGGACTTTCGGGATTTTTACAGAATTATTTTATGGAAAACAAATTCCTCTTCTTCTATTTTTAGCACATTTATAATCTTTTAATAATGACACTTGATACTGATCGAATCACGTTTAAGAGTACTCCTCTGAGCATTGTATTGCAAATTTTAATTTACGCGTAAAACTTATAAATAAATTCATTTGTACATCCCTACCGAAATGTAATTCTAGACTACTCTATTTGAATAACTTTCTCAATGGTATATGTTAGTAAAAACCTAACGAGAAAAGTAATAACGACACTATTTTGGTTTATTTATTTTAACTAAAACATAACTGCATTTATTTATGAAATTGAACATACCTACTTAACGGCGAACTTAGAGTTTTTGCAAATAGGGTAACGTATTAAAGTAAGATAGCAAGATTGATATTAAAATATCCATTATCGACATAAGTTGATCTCGACAACCCTATTCACAAATTGATAGGCCGCTAGAGTAGAGTTATTACTGGTAATTGAATGCTCACGCGCAGGAAAGTGTTGAGTAGGGGATCGGCCAGTTTTGTGTAATTATTTTCATACGGCCGTAAAATCATGTGATCATCCGTAATCAGGCTTATCGGATCGATCGGCCGGACGGTGAATAAGCGTCATAACCGACGCTCGCACCTCGTTGAAGTACCGCGTCAGCTGAATTCCAGAGGGAATATTATTATAAAAATAAAATAATTGAAATTGTGATAATACTAATTTATAACAACAAATACACGAATTTCCTGACACCTAATCGCTTTTACATAAAAATACATACAATTTACGCTAAATTTACGACAGATGCTCGTCGGTTACGAGTTACATAGCCATTCTTGAGAATGCCGATATAAATTCGTTCTGGACACGTCTTTTTTTAACAATTACAAAACATAAGTTTTGCTTGTTATTCTATCTACACACTTTATTTTAGTATCTCGACACCATCAGATCAGATTTATTTTATTTTCGTTGGGCACAACAGTGGTTGATCGAACAGTAGCGAGTTGCGTCTCTACCTGAAAGGAAACCTTTTAAACTTCGAATTTCGTTTCCGCAGCCATTTGGGTCCTTTTAATTCCGTTCCGCCCGTTGAGTGAATAGTATACCGCCACCATGTAAAATACACGAATAACCCCCTTAAACATATCGACAATAAGCAAACGGAGTGCCAACACAGATATTCCTGTTCCATTCCTAAAATTGTTTAAAGTGAAAACTTCTTTAGCCGCGTTAGGCGATATTTGGTAGGGGAAATCTTATAGGTTAGCGTGAACAACATGCGTCAGCAACATTTTCATTTGAATTTGGAACAATTTCGACGAACTTTTTTAATTTATCATTCTTGTATTAACTTCGAATTTAATTCTTATACAAGGGTTTATTTTTGTTAATTATATTTTTATTATTTACTTATTTTGAACTATTCGTATCACTGTAATTTTATAAAAGACTACCTAACCTAACCTAACTACCCCTATTCCATTGCCCTTTTCACTAATAATTATAGTAATTTTTGCCGCAAACATGCGGCAAAACTTACGGTACTGCCGCACCTAGGAAAGAGTTAATAGGAGACATAGGAGGAGAGAGATAATTAGACTTGACTTCCAGATTCGGAACTACCAAACATCGAGTTGTTTAATTCCTACATGTCGCACAAAATTAAGCATAAACGACTTAGCTCATTAAAATATTTTGTATAAAATATTAGTAATCATTCAAACTTGTAAAGTGACGAAGGCAACAATACATAAAGCATGTTTACTGTCACCTTCAGATCTATTGAGCGGTCAATCAAAAACCATTATACCGTGTTATTTCTATTAAATAGTATAATCTTGATGCAAATTGCGCTGGGATTTGAACCCATAACCGTATCAATGTATGCAATTGAAATGGCTTATTTAAATATGAGTCCACGCCCACACCTGGCAATAAGTGGTAGAAACTGGATAAAGGGCGAGTGGCAAATATAGGGACGTAACACAGAGAACTCACAACAAGTTACGATATTGTTGAAATAACTCATATTATTTCATTATTTTTGCTTTAAAAACGTACACGTGTCTCGGTAATGAAAATTATTATATTTAATATGTTTATATTTACTATCTGTTGTATTTTAGCGTTTCCTTACTTTTTGCTATTGAGAATGAAGGTCTCGTTTGTAAGAAGCTAAAGAAAATTGCTACTCATTTATTAATGATAATATTTCCTATTATTTAATAATGACGGACCGGTTGGCGTGGTTAGTAAGATATTTGCTTCTCACGCTGCAGGTCGTGGATTCAATTCCCACACAGATATCTGTGTGCATAAACATGTCAGTTTGTCCTGAGTCTGGGTGTAATTATCTATTTAAGCTACTTTTACGAAAGAAAAGTAGTATGTGTAATATATCAGTTATCTGGTTTCCATAGCACAAGCTCTGCTTAGTTTGGCATCACATGGCCATGAATAATATCACAGGTATTATTCATATTATTATTACATAATTATACCGTAGAAGACTTTTCTTTTCTTGCATAGTCGTTAATTATTAATAAACGCCCGAAAGCCGAATTATTATATATTTCGGTCTCCTTAAAGCTCGTCACGACTAGATTACATTTTTATCTAGAATTTACTTTTCATCGATCTTTTTAATTCTCGAAATTACGTTCAATATACATTGAGTGCAAATCGTAAAGATAAAATGATATTTTTGTACACAATAATCAGAAAAACGGACGCTATTTAGTACAGACTGAGTAAGGACAGCGATTGCTGTAAATTTTAATAACTGCTGAACATCTCTCAAACTAAAGAATAATTCAGTGATTATATAATATTAATAATAGACAAAAATGACACATATCGATACTGGCATACGCACGCCCCTACGCTCCGGACACTTTGAAAATTACAAATGCTCACAATCAACGCTTTTATTGTATCCAATTAATAACTCGGACGCACGTGCTACTAGCCGAGTCAAGCCGAGCGAGTGGACGGACTTGTCGCACGTTCGCTGCTGATTGCTCGCATAAATCACGGAATCACTTAACGCGAGAATTTTACCTTGACTTCGAGAAGCGATGGAATGAAAAATAAATGTACTGATATTTGTTACGGGTATCACATTCGTTTCCTTTGGTTTAGATAAATCAATAGGACTCGTAGTTATTCTGTACTTTTGAGGTAGAATATACTATACTATGTTTTCCCGCGACTTCATCTGCAATCTTTTTCATTTTCAAAATTCATAAAAACTTTAGATGATGTATTTATTTAAATCCAGAATTAGGTATTTAGTTATTAGGACTGTAAAATGTCAATTTTCATGTATTCTGCTAAAGGATTCATCTCTGGGTCCAGTAGCTTGAGCCGTGCGTTGATCAGTCAGTTTATTCTTCTATTACAAAACCTGTAGGTTCTAAATGATGCGATTAATACCAAATTTTCTCCAAAAGAGACTAAAAGTTCCGGAGTCAATTCATTACCAAATAATAATAATAAGTGTGCTATGTTATGTTTGCAGAAAAAAACACAGACAATCATAAACACAGGCGACAGAAGTGAAACTCAAAACAGGTGGGAAGGCGCGACCGACAATAGTTCAAAAATAAACCCTTGTTTCTTAACAATAAAATTCAAAATTGAACAAGATTAATAAATTAAAAAAGTTCTTCGAAACTGTTCGAAATTCAAATAGGTATGTTGCTGACGCTTGTTGAATATGTTTTCACACGAACCTATGAGATTTTATCCTACCAAATATCGTCTAACACGGTTAAAGAACTTTTCAATTAAACAAACAGAAACATTATTACAAGCTGAATGAGAACTGTTTATTGTGGCAATGAGTGAGTTTTTGATTTCTACCGACCCATCTCGACAACTCCTCTTTACATTATTTATTCAATTCACAATTCCGTACGAAATTATCAATAACATAATTGAACAGGAAATAAATCATTTTCTATTTTGTTAAAGTCCAATAAATTGTATGATACAATAGAAAATGTTTCGTTTAAAATACAAGGAACTGATTAAATATTTCGCTTATACAAGTTCATTTATTCACGAGGCTTTGCCGCTGCGGGAATGTACGCATAGGTCCCATTTCCGATATGATTTATGAAATGCTCAAACCGTCTATTGGGACCATTATTTAGTACTATGTAACTGCATTCAAAGCGTTTCACTCTGGATTTAATTCATTTAGCGGCACACTTCCCCGTTTTCCTTTTTGCGGTACTCGTTACTGAATTGACCCGTACTGCGTCTACTATTTATTTAAACTTATTTATTTTCTTACATTTAAACGTCTACTTGCAAGATATTTTAAAAATATTCTAAGTATATTAGGCGATTGAGGATTAGAATTTCATTTGAGTTATTTTTTTACAATTATTTATAAGACAGCAAAAGTTGAACAGTGAGTTTTCTTTTTTGTTCAGAACCCCCTATACTGTTGAATGATATTACCTTCTTATTACTACCGTAATCTCATCATCATCTCCCAGCCATTTTCCCGCGTATGTGGGGTCGACACAGTATAGCCGTAGCACAGTTAAATTGATATAACTTTTTTATTTATAAACCGATTGACATAAAATAAACGCCAAATGTTAAGTGAAGCTTACCACAATAGATTAGTGAAAATCGCACCCAAATCGGTTAAGCCATTTCTGAGATTAGCGTTAACAAACGCACAGACAAACAGACAAAAATTCTAATAATCATTGTTTTGGGGATTTATTGCGTTTATGAAGGCCCCCCAAGAGTAGTTTTTCTCAAGTATCTTCCACGTACGATCAGTTACATTTTTATTATATGTATAGGTTATTATACAAAATACAATACGTTGTAATTTTACAACCAACTAATAGTTCTATTTATATATGTTTCTATGTTACATAAATAAATAGACTTTTACGACTTATTTACCAGCAAAATTCAATAGTAATTATTTTTCCTTTATCAACTGGAAAATAACATTCATTCAAACTAACCTTTGTCTTTTGAATACGAGTATTATTCAGTTAATCGTATGCAAGATACAAGGCTTGTACTATTAAATCGCATTTGCCATTTACAGTGGACTTAAGTACAACTATTTGCTCAATCCGCTTGAGTTGAGGGGCCGATGTTGTGTTAGGGTCCGTATCTCTTGATGAAGTTAAGAAGGACCACCGCTAATGAGGCTTATCTACTTCGCCGAGATGACACAGGCGATGGCTGCCTACACCGCACAACCTAAACACGCCTTGTTAACGAATGACTCGGACAGCTTTGAAGGTCCATCGGATCCATTCCGAGAATTCTGATCCACAAGTTTTTTCAATCATGAACTCCATTATTACGTTGTAAGGCTGAACCTGGTTTGCATATTGTAATTGATTAAATTTAAATCAACTTTAAAAGTTTAACAGCGGTTAATTTCAGTTGAAGCTCATACAAATCAACGTACAGAATATTTATATTCACTTCACTGTTTCACAGTATAGAATACCAATCCACTATAAAAGAATAAATTAAAATTAGATAACTAAGAATCTGTTGTACAATGCTTTCTCATGGCTGTGGAAAATCTCTTCCACAATTCTAAAATATAATAATTAATCATGACATCTTTTGTAACAGTGTTAGAGCATCTATTGCACGAATGAACGGTGAAATACCAGAACTTCACAAAACAGGCATGAAGCAGAAGTATTCCGAGTTTCATGTGATGAGTGACGTTCCGAAGGTCTAATTCTGGTCCTCTTCCTCTTCGGATTATCTTCTAATAAGGAAAGGATGGGAAGGGGAAGAGAAAATAAAGGGAATGTATAGGAAAAAGATCGTCTTGTTGCACATGTCAATGAGTAGCGGTCACATATTATCAGATGAACCACTCTACTGACGTCAGAAGAGAAATAATTTAAATAAATATAAAATTTGTCTACGCCGAAAGCAAAACATCTAGTAAAAATATGTTATTTACTTTAATTGAATAATTTAAGCCAAAAAAATCAAGATTTTCTTAAAATAGAGTTGTTAATAAAACTGCTAATATATTTTTATTAAATTATTAAATAAAATATGAACTTAACTTTTAATAATATTTCTAAGAATGACATTCGACTGCTAAATATATTAAAATACATTTCATTTATCTTGTGCTACATTATAATCTTTTAACAAGCACTGCAATTCTTCATCTTGAGCATTATTCCTAATCATCATTCTTCTACAAGCTAACCATAATATTCGATAGCAGTTATACACAATCGCAACAAACACACAAATTATACCAGCCGACAAAATTGAATCAAAGATTTCCCATTGAGTATGTACTTCCAAATATTTCTTACTATCAGATAACCTGTGCTTTGAGTTAACTTTATCACTTGCTTTAACATCAAATGCGTTAATAACTGTTTCATTTATCTGTTTAGCTAAATTATGAAACACAGTATTACCGAGCCATTTAGACAAATCAATTTTGTCTATTTGTTGCAGTCTTCTTGTTACAATTTCATGTGTTTTACCCCAACCCTTCCATTTCTCTTTTCCACTGTTCCAATTGATAAGTAGATCATAACATGCGATATCTGATGGTATTTTATCAATAGCTGCTGGCAAAATTCCTGGTAACTCATTGGATGTAAAGTATAAAGATGCCACTAATCTTCTACACTCGTAGTTAGTGAGGTGATCAGCTATGTACTCAAATTCGTGATTTGATATATCGATAGTTGAAGTCATCAACTGAAAATATAACAAGGTACCGATCAGTGAAATGAATACTTTCATTTTTAATCGGTATTACATCTTACTGTAATTTCACTGTAGTATATTTCTATACAACTACGATAGTCATATGACATTCAGGCTATAGTGTGCAATTTTAGCAAGAAACAATACACAAGACCAATTAACATGTAGACAAAATTATAAGTACAATAATCTGGTTGACGCATCTCTTGTCATTATGATTATGAAAAGTCAAATATCTATTGAATTTTGTTAGATATTTACCGCCTATATATCATCTATTTATAATTCCAACAAATTCAAAACTTACTATCAATTGTGTTCCGATTTCTTTTATATTTGCCGTATGTTAAGCATATGCATGCAAGCATGCAAATAGCATACTTTTTCTATAGCTTACGTCATGTGTTTACACTACGCTAAAGTGACAAACACTAGCTGTCATCTTTTTTCTTTTAATTTTAATTACGCTATCCTTTTTGCACCATTTGACATGTGTGAATGTTACTGCCACTGCTTTGGACCACTTTTGACCGGTGATTTTGTATGATTATTAAAAATCTATAGTATAAAATATCGTTGGCGTAATTAAAATAATAATTTAAAAAAAGATGACAGCTATTGTTTGTCAAATGTAAACACATAACGCTGTAGAAAAAGCGTCCCAATTAGGACTCTTTCGAATCTTCACTTTTCGAGCGATGGCATATCTACTACTTTTTGTATTATAACATCATTGCTTGTAATACAATCACAGGAATATCACTTTTTGTTAACTTATAAAAAAACGTAGATTAATTTAAGCAAGTATTACAGATAATATTTTTTGTAACACTGTCCACAGCTTGAGCAATTAGTCTGAGAATCAACATTTAAAAACAAACATCTAGTAAGAAGAATAGCTGTAGATATAAATGAATAATTTACATTATCACCTACCGCAGAATTCTCCAAGGTTAAGGTGACACCTAAAAATTACAATATTAACTTTTTATAGTCAATAAATTTTTATTACTTGCCAAAGTTAATGCAAACAATGAATAATTGAAAGGAGATTGATTACAAATCATTGTCAGTGACGGGAATTTTTACATAGAACTTTAAATTATTAACGATAGCCATTTTCTACTAAGATTTAAACTAAAAATCAAGAAATATTAAAATAGTAAGTATAAATCGCTAACATCTTTTAAATCTACTGCTAGCGGTCCTTCCAGAGATTTTGCCAGCGATGTTTGTTTATCCTTTTTTTACCTAATTCACTAAGCAACAGTTCATTTAATAAACAAAGACTTAGGTCATTGTATCCTTATAACAGTCCGGGGAAGAATACGAATCGAATGATACCTTACTCTTCAAAATCAAAGTCGTTTAGGCTGTAGGGGGACACAGTTTAACGGTCATTACATTATATTAAACTTCTTATCCTGAACTGTTTGTATCGTTTATATTCATTAAATGTTTAAAGTATATCTCGGCTCAGTGTGCCTGTTTAGTTCGTCTTCCCATCTTCTGTGTTGTCGTCCTCTTTTCCTTATGCCTCTAGGATATCCAGTCTATGACAATTTTGCTCCAGTTTTCTTTATTGATTCTTATGCCCGGTCCATCTACAGTTCAGTTGGGTCTATCTTTGTAAGTACATCATATACTTATGGTCAGTTCCATAAGATCTAAGAAATGGACATACATACATGGGGATAAACATTACCCTTCTTATGGAATAGTCGGACAATAAAAGGAAAAGCAGAAAAAAAGAGACTAACTCAATTAATGTTTTTTTTTGTTTTCTTTGTACTACAATCTACTTTTATATCGTATTTCTCTTAATATAAATTTTAATTATATTAAAATTTGACGCGATGCTACACGCGATGTGATAAATCAAAGCTTCAAACCAATCCCCTCATCAATAACAGGCCCAAATTTCAAGTAACATTACATCATCTTACGCTGTACAGTCACCAAATCCATCGATCACATACATTTCAAAAATACTTGGACACATTTGCATTCAGCGGACACTAAACAATGCATTTTAGATCGTATTGTATTCTATTAGAGTAGATTTTAAACTACATATGACATGCAACATCGGTTATTACTGCCACAAGAATAATCTGTATTTGTACGGCACATGAGTCTAATCGTAGCACATTCCAATACACAAAACATCACAAACGATGAGCATCATTATACAATGACAAAAGAAACTTGTGCAACTGCTTAAAATGTATGATCTCTTAGTACAGTTGGAAGAAAAAGACAAATAAAAAAAACAATTTCGCGTCCGTCATTCAATGAGAATGATTTTGTAATTGTATGATTAGAATAAATCGAGGATTTAGTGCATTTAAGACTTCAAAATTTGTTGACCTATAACAAACTTTAATAAGATGTCTACATCATTAATTAAGAGAAATCTCTAGTACTCCTTGCATCGTGCCTCTCTTGACTTCTTGATGCAGTAAGACGCCTATGTTCTCTTTTGTTTCTTGCATAAAATGATCTTCTTCGCTTTCCCGTTATGTATTATTTCTCAAGGTAACAAAATTTATATGGTGTGATTTCTCAAAAGCCGAGTTTTAATTGAACTACCCAAAAAAAGTTGTCTAAACTTCGTTAATTATTTCTTATTTTTACGAATACTAATTTTACGTGTTTTAATTGAATAAAGACATTGAAAAACATCCGTAAAACTAGTTTATTTTCAATACTATTTTTTTGTTGTCTAAATTTAATGTACAAGAAGCGAAATAGATCTGCTAAGACCGTGCCAAATGTAAATCCATAATCTCTGCCTACCCCTCTAGGTTATGAGAGCTTATGCAATTATTTATTTATTGTGCTCTTGATAATGTTGCGAACGGTACACCGATCGGTTCCAGCGGACTAACCTTATTCCATATAATAATGGTCCGATCATTTCTCGACGGCAAAACATTCCTAGCCATACCGGCGCTGTAACGGTTAGCGAAAACAACTAACATTATATCAGATATATTATCAGAACATACTGTTGTTGTTAGTCTTAGGGTATAACATAGAATCCTTTAAAAAGTTAGTAGCGTTAGAAAAAGTATACCCGATTCATTATTAAATCCAACAAGCTATTTGTACAGTGTTTCGAATATTTTTAGATTAATAACCGCTGTAGGTCGTCGCAAAAGTCCACTTACCTTAACTAAGTAGCGATACGAAAAACCCTGATAATGGTTAACAAACTTGTTTAATCATATAATTACATATTTTGGTACTCTTCCGATAGACGGGCGCAAGTGAAAATCGCGAAGATGCTTGTTGCTACAAACGCGCGACGAGCAATTGTGTGAGAGGCCGTAGCTTATAATTTTTAGTAATAATTTTGTGCTTACATTGTTAAGCCTTTATTGATGATTAATTACATGCATGATAAAACTTTACGTTATTTATACATATTTGCTTTAAGTTATCAACCTGTGTCCTGTGATACCTAGGCCTCTTACAGCTCGTCGCGATTTTTAGCCTTTCTTACCCAGATTGTACCTCAAATATTCATGATGTTATCTGTCCATCTTTTAAGTCGGCTCGTGGTCGCCATTCCGATATGATTTTTGTCTATTTTATCCTGCCATTCCTTGTCGTGTGTCCGGTTCATCGTCATTTTAATGCTTAAATTAATTAATGTTAAATGTTATGATGAAATTTTCACGCCGGCCTTTTCTTTGTTCATTCCTGTTTGGTTTGGAACATATTGTTTTGTTTTAAAAAAATGGTTTGGTTAGGTTAGGTAAGGTAAGCAAAACAAGCGTGTCGGACAGTGCCAGACGCGACTTTAAGGCATTTGAAATAAGGGTGTTACGTTGACGAAATAATAACACTTGTTTGAGTATATTTGATAATTTATATCAGCTTTTATAAAACATGATTGTAAATATAGAAAAGATAAGGAAAACCTGTATTTTTTTTTCGCTTGCACCAGGCTACCGAAAAAGTAGCCATATTTTTCTTCTGACCTTGAGACATAAAATAATAATAATAAAAAAACAACTTATTTATTTTAAATTATCTTACTAATTCAAGATCTGTTTATCGCTTTATCTTTTGTGTTTGTAAAAAAATTGTAAACATTTGTCTTTGTTGAAAAAAAAACCTCCTGAGATGTTTTCAATTTATAACCGATCTTAAAAAATACACGTGCTTGTATTGTATCAAATTAATCCCATTTTATTTAACAATTCAGAGCTCTCTTCAATCTTCTTAAAACACAGAGTAGCATTTGTTATATTTTTTTTAAATCAAAGGAACTGTACACGTGTGGCAATCTAAATTGTAAAATGTTAATTTTGTAAAAAAAATATCTCAAAATGTTACTTTAATGTTGTGCTCGCAGATCTTTCAGATTGGGTTGAAATTCATTTACAGGATTTATACGGACTTTCCATTGTGATAATATTCCTAAGGAGTATTTTTATTTGTCGCGTCCGTTTGTCTATCTCCTTTGCAAAATATTCCCTGGATGATATCCGTTGGTACATACTACTACTACCAATCCTAATTACTACTACCAATATCATCATGTACACCCCCTACTACTCTCTTATATAAGCTTTCTACTGGTGAAAGAATTTTTAAAATCAGTTTTTGAGTTGACGTGGAAGAAACAAAACATCAAATACTTTCTGTTGTCTATGTTTCTTAACATGACCTTAACTGTTAATCAAATTCAATACAAAAAGCACACAAGAGTAACCGAAAAATAAATGTATCTTCAATAGATATCATCAAGCAAATCGTCGTGACACATTTCCATCACCGCCCTTACGCTGCCCGATTGTTCACATCATCAAAGCACTATTTCCCAACGCCATTCGACGCTCGGCCTTCGACATCGGCCTTCGTAATTAAAGATTAGAAGAAATCACAATTACCGTAGTTTATAGACGCCTCTAATTATATGTATTTGATGTTTTCTATACGCTCTGTGACGAAAGATGCCTCATTGGTATGGTCATTATTGGAATTAATATAGGTACGTGTCAGTTCGAGAGGTTCCGTAATGGACGGCCCCGATTTTTATACTGTTCGTGAGAACACAACCAAATGATATGTCTCTGTACTGCACAGGTTAATACGTTTCATGTATTATTGAAAGTTAACGAGTTATTGATATCGTACGAGTAATGAATGACCACGTGTCGGTACCGGCTGATGATAGGCTTGCTGCTTGCTTTTTTATTTTATTTTTTTTCGGTGCGCGAATTAACCTTCGCGGTAATGATGATCGCAAATATTCATTGTTAGGTCGTAATGATCATTAGTAATTAAAATGAAATTAATGTTGCAAATTCGAAATTGATAGCTCGTGTATGTTGCAAAAAACTTTTTCTTTTACTTCGAAATTTATTCACATCAATAGTTAGGTTTTGTTTAATGAATACTAAACATTGGAATAAAACTTCTTCGCCAGCAACTTTGATATTGTGTCGCCAAGAGCAAGAGCACTTTACCTCGAATTACGCTTTTATCTTAACATATTCAAACTCGGTGTATAATAGAAAATGTAACTAATCCCCACGAATGTTACATAAGTGTCGACCTGTGAACTGCTTCTGAGTAATGCCTGGTGATTGCATTTGGCACAAAAATTGTTCTAACCGCCGATTGCTTTAAACATCAATCAAACTAGAAAGTTTTAATTCGTTAGCTAATAACTAATACGATACAAATATACGTTTCTATTCGTCGAAATAAATAAGCTTCAATAACAAGATGATTTTAATAAAAAATTATAAAAGGTTAACTATGAAAGTGATCTATATATCTATCCAATCATCATACTTTATTAAGAAGTCCTATGTTAGACGTATTATCTGATAGTCATTGCACTTGGCTAGTTTTAAGGCCGGCAACACGTCTCCAGTTCCTGTGGTGTTCCTTATTCATGGACGTCGGTGATCACTTATTATATTAAGCAACCCGCTGCTCGTTTGTCGCCTTTTATGTTTTGATTTTTGTTAGCTTCTGTAATTTAAAAAAGTTTTTATTATTTACAGCAGCAGTCCATATTAAAACAGAGGAGAATGTTTTCTATCACTTCACGCATTAATCACATAATGTCCCGCAATAAATTTTCATAATCTGAAAATGAAAATATAATTAAAAAATATGTGAAAATTCGGTTTTCGTGTCGCAAATCAAAATATTTAGTAATTATAATAATTAATTTTTAATTATTATTAAATCATAATTTTTTGTCGACCGTTGCGACGATGTAACCTTGTAACGATAAATAATTATTGAAATTGGTTCTTTAATTTAAGAATTTACCATCAAACAAACAATTCTGCTGTATAATATTAGTATAGATAAAATACTATAAACTGGTGAAATGTTAATATTGAGAAACAGTTCACCGTGCCTTTATATATCGCAATGTCTCAAGCAAAATGTATCCTTTATGAAATGCCATACAGACGGAGAGTTCGAAGGTCGTATCGCTCATTAGTCTCTACAACTGTCACGAATAAATGCCTCGACAACTAACAAATATTAACACCATGTTGTGCACAATTAAAACCAACGGGATTAGGTATATAGCATACTAGTCAATTAACTTAAATTATTTAAAAAAGACTGTCCTAATCCCATCAATAGAAATATCAATATTCATAAGACTGATGCTCATTTAAAGAACGAATCAAATTAATACTTCCCGTATTTAAGACATCCAGAAATCCGACTTCTTTTTTTTTTCATTTTTTAGCTATAGGAATCCTTGTCATAGTATAGCTAGTCTAGTAATCGTTGATTCATATATTTTTAAAGTGAAAACTTCTTTAGACGCTTTAGCCGCCACTTCTTAGACGATATTTTTGGTGGGGCAAAATCAGCCAGCAAGATGCTTATTTGAATTTGGAACAGTTTTGATAAACTTTTTTCATTTATTTTTCTTGTAATTATTTTTATTTTTAATTTAAAAATAATAAGGGAATAAAATAAGAGAATAAACCCCTATATTATTTTTGTTGATTATTTATTTATTTCTGAACTGTTGTCGTGCCTCCCCACCTGTTTTGAGTTTTTTTATTTATTTAACGCTTGACCACAATCCCCCTGACGTTAAGTGGTGATGTGGTCGAAAGATGGTACGCATTAATTTAGCAACGGTCCATTCAGTCTGCTCTTGAAGATACCTACGTCATTATACGGAAATACTGACGCTGTGCAACCCTTTTAAACGAAGACTCGAATCGCTTGGTTCATACACGCGGTATATCTGTCGAAGGCATATTGTATGATTTCGCATTTTACATACGGCATCGTCCGTTTACAAACGCCTATGCCTAAACGAAAATTCATACTATAGACTAAATTACAAGCGAAATCTTTATCTTGTACATTACACTGACGATACAGTGACATACTTTAATATTTAACTTTTATCTTATAGGAATAAGGTTCAAAATGGAGTGACAACATATGACATTTATGTAGAGCAGACGACAGCACAACTCTCAAAGTCTGCAAAAACATTCTGGCCGTCGTTAGGCGAGCGGAGATGCATTTATTTATGAAATGTAAATCCATCTGATTGTAATAACAAAACCGCAAGCCACTGCTCTCTATATTAAGATGTTATATTTGCATACTGTATACGATTGTCGGGCGACGTGTGACTCGGCTGTAACGGATGCCTTGTGGCGTGTTTTATTTCTTTCATTGTCAAGATGTTGCCTCTCTCGGTGCGTCTCATCACCGGCCTTGACGGACGATTGATTGCATAAGACTATCACCGCGACGCTACAGCACAACCAACATTTTACACGCTAACGTTTGAATCGATTTTAATATGAATTGAATTCACCTTAGCTATTCTTAAAAGTATATACACATGTGGAGTTGATCATTTGTATATTTATATTTTGTGTCATTTTATACAACTATTAATACATTATTAATCTATATACTCGTATATAAAAGGCGACGTATTATGTATGTTCCCTATAGACTCCGAAACAGCGCGACCGATTTCGATGACATTTTAAGGAAATATTCAGATTGGCCCAGCGGGTGATCCTATGAAGTTTGGTAGCGATCGGATCAACATAATTAGTGCTACCCGGGTGAAGCCTTTACGGATATTCTTTGAATAATAAAAGTTGAACAGTAATAGAACTCCGAGGCGGCAAACAGACTTATTAGGTTTCGACAGTTAAATGAAGCTTAGTTCATAAAATCGATGTTCTTTGTATTGAACAGGTATTATGAGACGTACAAGGAATTGTAAAAATACTCTGACACAAGGAAGACGACAATGTTTTATGAATATTACGGAACGGGAACTAATAAACATAAATAAACAAAGACATTTATAATCTCATAAGATTTATTCATTGTGAGAGTACGGATATCTTGTGAATGTTAGAACATATTAAAGTACAATAACACATTTATGTCCCAGAACTCGTTCCTTTGAAGTCGCAAAACGACGCAATTGCAGCGTTTCTAAAACCTCCTATTAGTCAATATCTTAACACGTTACAGAAATGATAGTACAATTGATAGTATATCAATATGAACTCGAATGTAATTATCTATCAACACAATATAACTCCAAATTCCATCCATACTACACATGGTTACGACCTAGGGATTTCTAAAAGAATGTCGTAAAAGGCTGCTAATGCACTGGCCGCTTTCTTAAGTGTTCACGCCTATGAACACCAAAATGTTAGATCTTACTACGATTTCACTTAAAACCTGTTCCTTTGCCTTTTTTGCATTAAAATAACCATGATGCATTCGATTTTTAAAAAAATAGTTACCTTTTATAAATATAAATACACGTTACTTCTTTCGATATCGATTCGTGACGGTGCAGAGAGCGGACGTGCGCCGCGGCGGCGCGTGCGCGCCGTGGCCGAATTCTCAGCTAAACCACGACGAGGTGAATGAATCGATTTTTATGGTCGACAATGTTACATATAAAATAATGTCATTTGTAGTAATACTATAAAAATATTTAGATAATATTATGTAAGGACTCCAGACAGACATATCAAAATCATTTATTCAAATATACATTATCGAGTGGTTACAATTGATGAAAAAAAATTCGTCAAGTAAAATCAAATTTGAAGTTCAACTGCTCTTGGTTGTGTAAATTCGATGCTAAAGATGTTATTGGATGTTAGTTTGTCTCCTAGTATATGTTAATTAAACTATATATATGTACGTAAAAAAGTTTAAATAAGATTGAATAGGGAATACATAATTTAAAAAAAAAAAACTATTCGATCGTATTTTGCTCATGATAAACGGACAGACGCTGTTTCCTGTACGACAAAAAGATGTTCCAAACGAGTTATGGATGACGCGTGCCTGCTCCATAGGAGAATTGTCATCATGGTATGTATTAATATCCTTGTTCATATAAAAAACCCGGTGAGAACGCTAATATAGCTTGTCGCTGAGTATAGCTCGTTCAACAGAATAGAGATAGCAGCATATTTACCTTCCTACAATTTTCTAGCTTACACAATAATACGCAGATTACATGTATAATAGGAGTAAGTCTCCGTAAAACGACTATATGACTTCGAATGATGTAAAAAATACCGGATCGGGACTCAGTCATGGGGTAAGAGGAGTAAAAAAATCAATTATACATAATAAATTTCGCAAAAAATCATAAAACTCAGATATTTTAAATCCGTTCGTCGAGTATCGAGTTCGTCCCTGTACAAAATTGGCATATGAACGGATCATCGGTCGCATCACTAAATCTCGAATCGTAAATTCTTCAATCTCGAAACTCGATATGAAAATACATTTGTACATTGCAGAATTGATTACACTAATGAGAAAACCTATTAAAATGGAAGATTAACAGTGAAATATTGCTTTCATATGCCATTAATTAACGATAGAATATCGCAAGGATTGCCTGCGATCATTTCAAACATTACAAATCACCGCGTGGTACTATTAATACACGTTAAGGTTGAACACACATTTATTTATTTACCAATGCGACCAATGGCCGGTACATTTGTGAATTTACAACACGAGAAAATTGTACCATTATTTTAAATATAAACATTTTTGATACGTTACCAAATTAAGCAACATGAAAGTTAATCCATAAAGGTCTTATATAATAATAAACAACATCGATGGCTCCTTCTTTAAAGAACAAAAGAAAGAGAGATATTAATTGAAGCATTTAAATACCTTTAGTAAAGATATAAATCATTGGATTCAATATAAAAAAATGGAAATCCATAATCTTTGCCTACCCCTCTGGGTTACGGAGGTGAGCGTATATTTATTTTATGAAAAAAATTGTAACACTTTTTCATATTCATACCGTCTCAAAAGAAGTTTCACTTAGACCCCATGGCATCTGTTGCACTAGATAAAACCGAAATAGAGTGAGAGAGGAAAAGGAAAATATTGAGGATACATGTACAACTTGCAGGCTATAATTTCTGAATTTAGATTTTTTTCTATGCTTACAGATCAAATATTATCAATCATGCATCTATTAATCACGTAGACGGATACAGCAGTAAGTGTGACATCAGCCTTTAATATTAAAAGGTCAAAAGCATTGGCGCGAGCGTAAAAGTGAACTCGACTGACAAAATTAAAGGTTTAAATATAAAAGTGTGGCCAGTTGGGTCACGTTTCGTCATGTCTAAGTCACGATATGTGACGTCAGGACACACCTCTCATCCGGGCGCCAGTTACTTGCTTAATCTTTTTTTATTTTATTTTGCTAACGGTCCATGAATTGAAACCTTACAATATGTTTAGCAAATTTTCGTTTGTTTCAATTTCATTAACTATACCATATCGACTGATTTAAAACTTTATATAAGCCTTTGCTAATTATGCAAAAGCATAACGAGACGAGACCTATTTCAAATACCTTTGACGATGAAAGCAACCAAGAAACTAGAATGACACTTCTTTGTGGTCCGTTATTAACTAGAGTTTTGTTCAGCTCAAAGATTTTAAAACATCAACCAAACCCATATCTCACTGAAATAAATAGAGCTTTTTTGGGACTGATTTTTCACTGTTTGCCTTGAGGCGGCAACTATATCTATACCGGAGATCAAGGCGCAGGAGGTGCCTAGCTTAAACGTCTTTAAGAATAAATTAGAACGAGAGATCCCGACGGAGCCCCCAACATTACTACCACTTCGGAGAGCGTTAGCGCTGGGAGCAGAAGTGGCGGAAGAAACTCCAGCCAGCAAAGAAACACTGCCAGCTATGTGGCCGTATTGGAAATAAAGTATAAGTACGGATTTCCATTTTGCATGGTTCTTAATCACCACTCATCATCATCATGATGATTCATCACCAGCCTGTATCAGTCCACTGCTAGAATAATTAGGCTTTCTCTAATGTTTTGCACAGTATGCGGTCCTCGTCCAAAAACTTCTTGACCTTCTCTCAAGGTGATCGGTCCATCTGGAATGATATCTCTTGTCTCTCATTTTCATATCATATAAGCGGTCATGCTCGTGGGTTGCAGATACACAGCAAAAACATAGCAGAATTAAAAATATAAAATTGAATATAAACATTGATAAAATTATACAAACAGCCTTATAATGAAGCCATTAAACGTCGGAAAGCAATTTAATGCAATATTCATGTTGATTTAAAGTGCTAAATTATCATTAATCAATTAAGACGCGAATACAATCGGAACAATATGAGTTGTCAACGTCATGATAGCATTGCAAGAGTTGACATCTCACTAAGCTTCGCCCACTATCTACTAACCAGCGTATGTGAATACACAGAGTAGTTACGAGTCGTAAGAGACAGTAGATCAAATATTACTGATAGGATCCCATCAATGCTGTACCGAGGGACTAAGTTGTAATGGTCAGCGTGACATGTCAGGTCACGGGTAGTCACGACGTTATCTTAGGTTAGAAAGTGGTCCGTATAGTTCATTGTTCACTTCGCCACTGAGTAGTTCTCCCGGCTGATGGATTCGAGTACAACTGGAGAGATAATAAGGCACGATTGATCGCTCACCGCTGTCATACCGACTCAACTTTATAACTTTGATTAAACTTGCAGCCCAAGATACAAACATAGCTCTAAAATACTCTTAGATATTTCATTCTATTTAACTTCGAAGAAATAAGTTCCTACTAGTTTAATACCTTAGGGTACGGACTTTAAATTATAAGTCATGGATTTAAATCTGAGTGCCAACTGTAAACTTTTAACAGTGGTCGAGCCCGCAACAACAACATCTGTAGCACGAATGGGCCGGCTCGACCAGTGAAATACCACGAACTCACAGAAGACAGGCGTGAAGTAGAGAAGTATGCTTCTATGTTTCGTCTGGTGAGTCAGGTGTCGAAGGCCCAATTCCAGTCCTCTTCGTTTTCCTATTCTTTCCTAATAAGGATAGGATAGGAAGAGAAAGAGGATTGGACGTGGAGGGGATGAATGGGAAAAGGCTATATCCTTTTTCCTGTCTATCCCCTCCTCTGTCCATTAAAGATATGCAACGCATCTGCGATTCATTTGTTTGTTACGGTTGCTTATAGGTAGCGGTCTCTGAACATCAGGTGAACCGCTTACTCGTTTGCCAACTTATTCTATAAAAAAGAGGATTGGACGGAGAAGGGATGAATAGGAGAAGTGAATTTCCTGTCTTTCCACTTCTCTGTCCATTAAAGGTAAGCAACGCATATGCGGCTCAATTGATTGTTGCAGATGTCTATGGGTAGCGGTCTCTTTATACAATAAAATAGCACATCAAAAAAATAAACAACCATCTCTTCTTGCTATAAATTGGACCACCGGTTAAATTAGGTGGCGTATGGTTAATTCGTGTGATGTAATAATCTATTCGCTTCAAATCCGGTTAATCTGTCATTAAATTTGGTTTTCGTTGTGGGCGGAGACAAGATGATGTAGCTATTACTAATTCACAATCTTCGCACCATTATGTAGATAGTCATTAAATTAAATATCTAACCTCTCATGTCTTCATTACCAATCGAGACGGACCGAAATAGCAATTATAATTCACTTTTTAGCGACGTTATTAAGTCCTAATACTAACAAAAGTCAAGTCTGTCACTCCTCCTTAAGTCGTATTCCGCGTGTCTAAAGATCGTGAGCGCCATCTATGACCTTCGTCCTTATTATTCCTTAAGTTCTATTCTCGGGCTACTCGGAAAGGATGAGTCTGTCACAACGGATACCTTTATAGGTTCATTTCTCTAGAAACAGAGGAACTAAAGTATCACATCTTATTTAAAATCCAACTAATCCGCATCTGTCACTTATAAAATAAAGCGGTAATAATCGCTTACCTACGCTAAGAGATGGTACTAAAAGAACACAAGAAGTAATGTGGTTACGGCAAACCGGGAAGAAGTTTTTCTTTTATAAGAGAAGAGGCAAACAAGCGGCGGGAACACCGAGGTGCTCAACGACGCCTATGGACACCTGCAACACCAGAGGACAGATACAGGACAGACCTTTCCACAGTGCGGCTGTTCGTGGCAGGAAATTTCGCGAGAACCGCACTGTGCAGGAATGCCAGCCATCCAGGTGGTGTGGATGGTACTTGGCGGTCTGTCATGTCGTCGATGACGAAACTCGGCGGCAGGAATCGTTTTTATCAGGAGTTCTTTGGAACACTCCCCGTGGTATATACGATAAAAAATTCAGAGGGAACTAACGTCCCTCCGCAAAGGTACAAAGGTGACAATGAGTAAATGGTTTTCGAATTCCCATATGATCTCTTGAGTACCAGAAAATAAAAATTATTAGAACTTTCGTGAGACATTAACAAAACAATGAATATAACAATAAAACGACTAACGTTCACGTTCATCGGTGTTGGTACCGACAAGTTTTGGACCTGTCGGAGGTCCTTCTTCGAGGATAAACCAGAAAATTACTGTAACGTTGCATATTAGTCTTACCCGTGTTCATACTGCCGAAAACATTCACATACAACATATTTTATGTGAATGTTGAAGAAAAAGTTACTGGGTTTGATTGGCTGAGTTATTAAAGCAGGGAATAGTTATAAAGCATTAGCAATGAATGAATTTAGCGCAGTAAATGGGATACATTAATTTGTTACAACTTTAATATTTAAGGTGTGATTATGAACATTTTATGCTTTACGATCTGTTGCACTCGAGCGCATTAACATATATTTTGCATTTCTGTTTCATGAAACATCAATATTAATTAGAGACATAAAAAGGAATGCAAATTGTTTGTTATTCAGCTATTTCTTAATAGTTAACATCAACGGCAGTAAACATTATTTTATTGCAGGTAACCACAGACCCAGTTTGTCTGTCTGTTTGCTTGTGCTTTAAAGTTATTTGTATAACTTCATTTTCAAAAATGTTACTAACGCATTTTATTATTAAACATTATCAAACTTTTTCAACATTTGAAGTTCGATTATATTAACAAAAGAACTGAGATCACAACATGTTTTAATGTATCAAATGTATATATTTTTTAATTAACTTACCAAAACGTATATATTTAATACCTTGTTACATAGCAAACGTCATTTACCATACATGGCGGCCATTACACTTTTTATAATTTCATCGGAAATGTTGTAATTTTGTGGAAATCGAGAGATAAAGTGAAGTTAAATTGTGTAAAATGAGTAGATAATGCCAGAAAAATTATTTTTCGAAAATATTTTGAAATTTACGTATTTTAACATAAAAACATTTGTTTATACATCAAATCTTACTGTGAAACAAGTTATATACATGCCTTTTCGCATGTTTATATGGATTTCTTTAAAACTGATGATAATTACCCAGTTTTATTTTTTAACTGGATTTTATTGCGACATGTTATGTAAAGTAAATATATGTATATATTAAGATTTTTTCCTATTAAAACACGTTGTTCCTAAAAATAAACGATGTAAATTTTATATTGCTAATATCCATTAAAATATATTCTCACAGCATAAAAATGATTACGATTTACTTCCTTACTAGCAAAGCATTGTATTTGTTGAAAATTAAAATATCCAATGCCCTATTCACGTGTGGTCGTAATAGCCAGGTACTGAGATTATTTCAATTAAATATAGTACGTTGTTAAGTAGATTATTTTTTTAACGTTATCGTATTGCTATTCTGTAGTAGCTATTGTTCTGGGTCATATTTATAGTTGAAATATTTAATTTGCAGTCGTTGTAAGAAGGCGTAAAGTTACAAAATTTTAGTAAAAGTGTGCTTAAGTGTATTTCGTTTTTCATTAAAAATAGCATTATACGGTTTGATTAGTTTCCCATGTATAAAAACCAACCATAGACTAATTTCCTGTCGCATTTTTACATAGTTACTCCAATCGAGTAAACATAATTCTTAGCGTATTTTAAAGTAAAAACTTCTTTAGGCGACATTTTAGTTGGAGAAAAGGCGTGAACAACATGTCAGCAGCACGCGCAACATGTTTATTTGAACAGTTTCGACGAAATTTTTTTTCCTTTACTCAATTTTGATTTTTATTTTTAAGAAATAGGTGTTTATTTTTGTTGTTGATTATTTATTTATTTTTGAACTATTGTCGCGCCTATTTTGAGTTGTCACTTCCTGTCGGCAGTTCTTATGACTGCCTGTGTTTTTTAAGCTCAAATCGTATAAAATCATACGATTTCTTTTAAAACTTTGTGTTAAGAAACAAGCACTATGAATACGAGCGTTCAATACAATAAAATATCGACCAAGGCCGCATGAATCCGGATCGAGCATCATTCCGCTCGGTGAACGGTTCAACTGTGAACTATATGTCGAACTTGTCTACTTATTGTTGTTAAAACTTAAAAGAATGTCAATGCGCCACGCCCGTAACGCCTTTTAGATTTAATATGGCAACCAAACGTTAATACATTTTAGGACATACTGCACGCAAACTAAAATACAAATAATTTCGTTTTGGCAAAAGAACCAAAAAAATATTTGATCTAAAAACATCTTTAAAACGTCTAAGGATTTTATTTCTCGTAAAATCGTTTTAACCGGATATCTATAGGAAAGGTTCGAATATCTGATATTTCGTAACCTAAAACTTTGTCTCTTCATTATTACTAATAGCTTCGGTGCTAGACTGAACTACAAGAACAATATAACTGAGGGTAAAATATAATTATATGGTGTTCATTGTCAATAAAGTTTTGAGGGCTTTCTTATCAAAATACTTAGCACTAGTAAGACAAGGTTAAAATAAAATAATGGAAACAAGAGATACTTGATATAAACTATTTTAAAAATAAGTCTGTCTTTTAAACTCTGATGATGATGATGTCTTATATATGGCTCTCCATTAGTGGATTGGGCCAGTGTCAAGTGGTTTTAAACTCTATTTGGCATGGCTACATTTGACACATCTATTTGTCAAAGACACGTAGGCGACAGCGAGGGAGGCAAGACGCGCGGGGGGATATTATGCATAACGAACATAACGAGTACGGCAAATCGAAGTGGGCAATTATACCTGACTTAATTGTAGAATCAATAAGTAAAGATTTTTAACTTACTACGGTGTTTTAGATTTTCATAGATTAATGTATTGTTAGCAATTTAAATGTTGAACACTTAAAAGT
>JWHW01008619.1:230988-271895 GCA_000931545.1 Papilio glaucus
GACATCAAGAAGTTTGAAAAGTAACGTGAGAAATAAGACAAGCAAAATGTACACGTCAGATTTTCAATACCTCGATACCACTGGGTGGGTAGATAGAGCTGATCGTATTAGCATTTAATTCCATTCTTCGGCCGGCGACTGTCGCTTTGGATTTACTGCGCCGCGAGATCTGATACGGAGGTGTTTCGTGGGAATGTCAACAATTATTGGCACTAGATAAGGCTCAGTACGAAATTATTTTGTCTGTTAATTTATTGACGCCTACAAATAAGCGTTAAACGACTGCAATGCGCAATCGATTACTTTATTCAGGTTCAAAGCTTGAAACATTCAAAGGGATAGTTGTTTTTCTTTAACACACCTGTTACACAGTCTCTAGTTCACCCATAACACCATTATTCATCTCCATGCAGCCATATTGAAAGAGATAGACAAGTAAATAATAGCCTAATCTCCTCGCTCGCTCCTGTACGTACGTAAGTACTTACTTGCCAACCCATGATTGACCCAAGATTTAAAATACGAAATTCTTTTTCGGAAACATGTTATCGCTTGTCATATTGTGATATAATTCTATAGATTATTAATATAGATAATGTCAATACGTTACGGCTCACTTCGCAAATGAAATTTGATCGAGCGGCAGTGTATTAGGCAGCATTCTTTCACATCAGAAATAATAATACGAATCTTTATTGAACACATCATTTCAACTTCTTTATTGCCTTGGCTCCTCAACTAGGTTGACCGATTCAAGGAGCCAATGACTTCCCTTTCATGTTCTACAAGTATAGTTTAGTTTAATAAAGCTGAAGCATTGCTCATTTAGTTTTCAATCTTTCAAAAAAAAACAAAGATATAATTATAATTAAGACAAAACTACATTAATAATCATGTTATAAACAAACGGAGAATCGAAAACCAACTTCCTACGATGTTATATTCAAAGTAATTAAATATAACTAACGGACGTACAATTAACATAAATAAAAGCAATGAATGTCGTAAATCGAAGGTCTTTTAATGTTGTAGCCCACACGGATGTCCTATACGACTATTGCGCTCAGATCGCATATTTAGCAGCGACATTAGTCCCGATCGATATTTACGGACGCCATTTTTCCTTTGACAATTTGTAGAATTTTACGGGTCGCAATGAATGTCAACTGTAAGGAGCTGTGTATCACCTGTTTAGAAGAATATGTTGTGGAATTATTTTTTATCTTAAAAACATAAGTTAACGAACGAACGAACAAGTACAATTATTATACGATGCGTTTGCAACTGCCACGTAAAAGAACTATTGTTGATAATTACTTAACAAGTGAAGTACTCTATGAAGCCATTTATAAAATAATACAATATTTTTTTTATTTCAGACTTTGTCCATGTATACAATAGTTAGAATTGAAGAAAAACATTTAGTACTACAATTAATTTAAATATTTGCCCGTACTCATGCCGCCTACGTGAACATGAGTACGCATCCACTTCGACAGAATAGGGCATTTCTGTCACAGTTAATAGTTTTGATAGGATTTTTTTATGGAGGCAAACGATCAAGCGAATCACCTGATGTTAAGTGAACGCTACCCATAGACATCCGCAACAAGCACATGTGTTGCAGATGCATTGTCTACCTTTAATGGACAGAGGAGGGCATAGACAGGAATAAGTAGTTTCACTCGCCGCATTAAATAATCGAAGAGCAATTTCTTTTTAACCAAGACGGTATCAATGGATACGTAGTTTTCGACCACGCGCGTCCAACATCCACCTTGACACATCGCATCGCTTGCCGCGCCTACTGCATCCTTCTAACTTATCATATTTTTTATTTGGCTGTCGAATGCTAAAAGAAATATTCAAATCTGACCAGTAATTCATGAGAGTAGCGTGTTCAAGCAAACAAAAGTCTTCTTTGCACTCTCTTCGCATTTGTTCAAGCAAACAAAGTCTTCTTTTGCACTCTCTTCGCCTTTGTATTAAAAAAAATAACTTTTCACTTATTAAAACGCCTATTTGACAATAAACAATATTTAAGCAGGCTTCTATAAAGCAGCGCACATAAGGGAAAAATTAAGGGTTGAACAGATATCATTGTACTACAGTTTATCTTGAAAATAAGTATCGTGTGGTAACCCTAGCGGTCATTAAAGCAAACTCCGCTTTAAATTCCGTTTATCGCTTATTTGCTTTTCTAATTTATCGATAGCTAGATTAAATAATAGTCGTAATCAAATTTCTTACGGCCGGTTGTATCTAGTTAAACTTTGAACTTAAATTAATTAGCACGAACGTTTTACGTTGTTCAAATAAATCTGTGAAACATGCAGTTACAGCAGTAATACAATTAATGGTTTGTACAGTTTGAATCATTTCAATTATAGATTTCTATCAATTTTATGAATAAGTAACAAAAAACAGTATAAACTCAAAACAGGTGAGAAGGCGTTCAAAAATAAATAATCAACAAAAATAAATCCTTGCGACTTAACAATAAAATTCAAAATTGAATACAAAAAAAATAAATAAAAAAAAAGTTCATCGAAACTGTTCCAAATTTAAATAAGCATATTGCTAACACATGTTGAGCATGTTTTTACGCGAACCTATAAGATTTTTCCCTTACAAAATATCGTCTAACGCAACTAAAGAAGTTTACACTTCAAAAAACTATTTATTTATCTCTTCTTTAGTAACTTACTCAGAGAATAGATGTATTCTATCGCCACTACTAAATTAAATTTCTGGTAAGTATAGATACATAATTTTATTGCTGAGGTTATGTATTTTTTTAATTCATTATTTAACTAAACTTTCAAACTCATAATATACAAAACTAAAATGCCTATCGCTATAATCGAACATACTAAAGACCTCTGACAGACATGAATCTATATATGGTAGCACACCAATTCCTTCTGCCATCATTCGTTCACTCTATTCTTGGCACATGTAAATTACTATAACAAAGTCATTGTCAAATCTAACACTTATTTCAACACAAGATACAATCAAATTAGAACTGTAATACAATGCAATAAAGTTTACTTTAGATATGACAATTTAGGATGTTTTGTAGTCGATAGACAGGTGTCTAGTTATGGAACGGGTGTTTAGCTTTTGCGCGATAATCTAACTAAGCATTAACAATGGTCTAATTTTGGATCCATTGAATTATTACAATTCACACTCAATTACCATCGAATTTGTGATTGGCTGTTTGTGTGGCGCTCGTATGAACATTGTTTTTTTTTACTTACTGACATGTGCCGATGTATTATTGAGAAGCTTGTTTAATATTGTATACTTTTCTCTCGATTCTATTTAAAATAAATTGAATAAAAATGAATTGTTTATTTGTCTTATATTATTGTTATATCTAAGAAAAGATTTTTTTTAAAGTTGAGCAGTGATACTTTTTCATTTTAGCATGGTGCGGATGACGTTACAATATTCAAATCAACTAATTTTGGCGGTAAAACAATTATTTTTAATGAATCAATTAAAAATATATTGATTGCCGACTTCAACGTAATAGATTAACTATATAAAACATTCTACCGTAAATTATAAAACTATATTATTTGTTTAGTAACGCAATCTGAGCAAGAGAGGTCGTGCATAGCGCTGCTGCGATTGCAGCGCCGGTGTGGCCAGTTCCTCTGGGTCCATGCTGTGCTGCAGCTGAAGGATAACCTGGAGAACTCCCAGCGACCGGTGATCGTGTGCACCAATCAAGTTCTTAGGTAAGTATAGTGTGCACAATATTCTCTTTTCAATACATTTATTTAGGGATATATGGCAAACTCCTTCTTTAAAGGCCAGACAATCTGAAGTTCCTCTGATGTCGAAGATCATGGCTGGTCGCACTACACTTTAGGCGATAGGCTACTCTTTTACCCTTGCCATTTATCATGTATAAAATGGCAAGAATTTTTACATGAACGGAGTTAAATTAAGGTAACTTAATTCGCTTGTCAAGCACATTTTTGTTTTTGGTATTAGATATTTCTATTATCTACTTATATTATAAAGATGAAAGATTTGTATGTTTGTAATGAATAAACACAAAAACTATTGGACCGATTTATTTCACCAATAGAAAGCTCTTTTATCAATAACATAGGATATATTTTTTATTTGTCTATCCCGGGTGTCGCGAGCTGCTTATATTATCTCATATGTAATTAAATGTTACTTTACGCCGTTTTAACAACTCCTGGTTAATGTCCGAATAATTTAAACTATTCGTGGCAAATCTATTGATTTATGAATGCAGTTGCATCAAAGCTATACCGACGCCACGACTTCGTCGACCATCAAAAACTTCAAACACAAAAGATTTATGTTATATCTAAATGAACGCAGTAAAATCAAGACGTCAAAATAACCGGCAAGAACAGAGTGTTGGCGGGTACAATAACTTCATAGAATCGGCCGGGGCAGACGCAACGCAATTACAGTACGGACAAACGCCGCAGTAATACGATGGGCAATGTTAAGCGGTCATCACATGCATCACTAGGAGAACTTTATGAGAATATCTGTGTTGTCATTTCTGTAAAATTAGTTAATAGGATAACGCTGAAATACAACTAATTTTATGGATTTTATCGCATTTATTTTTAACATTTATGCTCTCCATTTCTCGTGTACTTCATAACACTAGTGGTCATGGTCACGGGGAGGACTTGTGACGTCCCAATTTTTTAATTATTATTTTTCCGTAAAATCTGTAAAATTAAACTAATTTCAAGGTAATGAATAAAAATGTATAATTTACAAATGAATTAATATATTGAATTAATTATAATTGCATGGATATTAACATCACACGAACAACATTATTCATGTTCAATCAACTTGATGCGAATGAAATGAGATAATGCACTCGCATTATCGATTACGTCGACTAAACTTATACGTTGCTTCACACAGTTTTTGTAAACAAACAAACGCGATTTATATGGTAGCAGTTATACTTTTTATAAATTGCATAATATGGATAGCTAAAGTTATTCGGAAATTTTAAAAAAAATGTTTTTCGAAAATTTTTGACTTTATGATTTTTAACGTAAGAACCTTTGTTAACGCAACGTAAATTCCGTAATTCGCAACTTTTGCAGACCGATTTATAATACATTAGATCTAACGTTTGCAGGCCGATTTGTAATACATTTGATCTAGTTTTAAACTCTTTTTGCAATTTTAATTAGATATTTAATTTAATTAATTCAAATATATTTTTACCTCGCGCAAACAAAACCAAAATTTGAATATGCAAAATTTGTCATTAAAAATCGTAAATGTATCGTACAACATTACTTTGTTTATAACAGTTATTTTTTTAATAATAAAAAACGTTGTAACATGTAAACCGAGCTTAATATATCCGATACTGATCGTCAACTCAGCGAATAACCCACAGAACGTATCATGATTGCGACCCTAATGCTTACGCTACGCGAACAAATAATTACGAGTCGCAGTGTAATTGGACGTCGTTGTACGCAATTTTATTTCACGTACAGAAATATTAAGAATAATATAGAAGCCTATATTTATATTAATAATACACGGAACCACTATTTGTACACAGATAGAGGTAATTAATTGTAGTTCAACAATTTGGTTTCAAATATAAATCGTTAAGAAAACATTATCGAAAATCTTTGGACAAAACCAGTTTTAATTCTATACCATTGACGTCACTGATTGACATATATATGCAAATTTAAAATTAAACGATATTTACCTAAGGTTGACATGCTAATTAGTGTGCATTTCAATATTCCGAAGAGTTGAGCGCCATGCAAAGGACAGCGGGGATTACACGAATACACAACAACTTGTTAAACAAAACCGTCACCTGGAGATCCTCGAACGCGGTCAATTTTTATTTTATTTTAAAGTTAACGTGATGGCATAATCTGACAATATCAGGAAGCCGAAGTAACAAGAATAATACTCTTTCCTCACCGATAAAAGTAAAAACCACTAAAAACACCAACAGCATCGTAGCCTGCATAGCTTCCTTGCACCAAAAACTGTGTATAAATCAGAATCAAAGAATTATTTTGTAATCCCCGACCAGGAGGATAAGTGGAGAATGGTTATAATTATTAATTGAAAAAAAATCCTCCATCATATAAGAGACATAATTTAACTTCAAAACATCGTTTTTGAACATTTCGAGCATTATTTCCTTAGTTATAGTGTGATGAACGCTAAGAAAAGCCATCTTAAGTGACCGTTGGCTGACTAATTGTCTTCAAAGCTGCCCCATTAAGCCGGCCTATAATTCTGCTCGGCGCGCTGCGGCGGACTATGAAAAATTGCAGCCATAATTTAACGCGGTCACTTACAGACTTCCCTATTGAGATATCAATATTAGATGACGTCCTACGACGTACGCCTCTCGTAAACACGGCCCTTACTATCGTCTGCACACCATTTTGTTTTTTATTTATTTTATAAGGCGTGTTCCTTTTTTATTATATTACAAAAGTTTTCTTACATTACGTTTCATTGGAGTTCATTTCGGCTAAAATCTCGTATATCATCTTATTTTTAGTCATTGATAAAAAACGTTATTATTGGTATTTGCTGCTCGAAATTCTACGCGATTAGTATTCCAAGTGTGACAGGGATAAGCTCAAAATATTTGAAAACTCACTCGACCCATAAGTAAATATTTTGTAAAATTTGGACAACTTTTAAATATACAATCACATCTATACATAAATATATATCTATCTATACATATAAGAGAAGAATCTGACTGATGCATCAACGCACAGCCCAAATTTCAATTCTCTAGGCCACTGAAAAAATAATTATAATCCAATGTAAGTTAACCTCAGATCTATACGATCAAACATTTTAAACACGGCTCTTTTTAGGCTGTACGAATGTGGATTGGTTAAATTAAATTGCACAGCGGGTGAAACTACGGGCTCAGCTTGTATTTTATAAAATGATTTATACGATGATTATACGTAGTATCCTTGGCTTTTCCCACTTTTGTTAGGTTGGTCACAGTGTGACCGTGCTCAATACTGCATAAGTTTTTACGGCCGGTTGGCTGTTTGACGGTAGGCCTACTCAGTAATAAAGTACTTATTTGGAATGTTTTATACATTACAATATAAAACTAATATTATCCTGCTTCACCGTGTAGTTATTGAATAAATGTTACTTTTAAAAGAGTAATTCAGAATCACGAAGGATTAAAATATGCCTATCTAAATAAGTAAGTGGAACTGGTACAATTTATGAGTACACGGCATTCGCGGCGTCACTATTTCACGGGCGAAATTGGATCGCGTTCCCATAGTAGAGGTGAGCGAATAAATATTGTAAGGGTAGTGATTTATTAAGTCGGAGAGAGGCTAGCCGGCGATCGGTCGGCCGATGTTGCTATCGGGATGGCTTGAAATATGCCCTCCGAGGGCTATTGTTGTGATGTGAGAAACGGTGTTTAACAAGCAACAAGCGCCGTGCTTGATCGATGGCGTCGTTCGTCGGTTACCCTCCTCTCGTATTTTGCAAGTATATGGTAAAATTTGTTAATTCTATGAAATTACGTGAATACCTTTGTTGGCGTAAAGGTGTTTTGTTGCTATACGTTTTGTTTATCGATCGATAGTTTCTTATGAATTTTCCATTTATCCTTGGTTAATGTCTCACGAAAGTTAGCAATAAATGCGAATTTGAGTTTGTTTCTCTGTAACTCCTTAACCGATCATCATAAAATTTTGCACCCAAAAAGGTTTCCAGTGTGGAAATTAAAAAACGAATACGAGCGAAGTCGCGGGCAACAGCTAGGGTTACTTAAAGTAATTTCAAACAGGATTCTAAGCCATAAGATATTATTTTATGCATATTAAAAAGCTTAGATTAAAATGGAAATTCGAAACCATTGTGCAATTGAAACTTAAGTATTGTACTTAGTATTATTGAGGAGAACAATAAGTTGTTACATTTCATACTTAGTACAGAGCCACCTTTCTTTTGCTTTCATATGTCGAACTATTGGTCTTAAGTCTAAATCTAGTTTTTCAATGTACTTTTGTGTAACTAAAATTATATCTTACAACACAACATTTTATACGAATTTTATGACTGCTTTTAATTGTATGCAGCTGTAGCTTTATGATCTGGAAACGCTTTGACAAATTCTATATTTAATCTATTTCTAATAAGTAATCTGGTCACGATTAAAATTGTCCGCGCCTAGACGTCAAAGTTATTGTACAAACTGACAAGTCAGTAACGCGAGTATGCATACCAGGGGAGTATGACTAAGCCGGCCAAATTAATCGGAAGTGGTGTAAGATAGTAAATTTTAATTAATAGCAAAGCGCGACCGAGCGACAGAGCTACTGACCCTTGTTGATCTGTGCTGAGGGCGCGGGATTGGTCGGAGCTTTAAATTTTTATTGGATTGGTCCAAGTTATAAACTTTACTGCTTTATATAATGATATTATAACACAAAAACTTGCAGATATGCCATTACAGGTCGAAAAGTGAAGACTCGCAAGCGTGCCAATTGCGACACTTATCCTTTAGCTACATGTGTTTACATTTACGCTTAAGTGACAAACACTAGCTGTCTTCTTTTTTCTTATAATTTAAATTACGCTATCCTTTTCATACCATTTTGATGTTGCTGTCATTGCTTTGGAACACTTTTGACCGGTGATTTGTATAAGTATAACATATCTATAGTATAAAATATCATTGGCTTTTTATATAAACGTATACTTTCTTGATTAAATTATCTCCCTCATTGAATAACATGCATGCGCATTAATAATGCGCGTTTTAATCATCACGTCCAATACAGCGTAGTGTGAGCGCCTTGTGTGTATCACTTAACGCCCTGCTCTTCTCTAGTAACATGGCGAACATTTTATAAGTTTCACACACAAAGGCAAACACACAAGCTCGCGCGCATTGTCCGCGGAATTGCGTCATTTGTCACGTCGTTGATGCTTTGCGCAATCCACTCGCGTTGCTCCGTGCTTTACGTACGTCGCTTTTATAATGACACGGGATTATTGTATACAGTGGATTTGTTATGAGTAAGTACTCCGCTGTGCTCTGTCGCAGTCGTAGGAAATATGAGTATAAAAGGGTGTATTACTATGTTAATGATATTATACATAGTAACATTACATGAATGAATATTTTAAAAATAATCACATGAAATGAAACAAAAGTTTTTTTTTTAAATTTACGTAAAATGTATAATATTAACTTTATCGTGCTTATTAACACAAAAAAAATATTACGAACTTTTATTTACGTATTATTTTTCTTTAGGCAAAAAACAATAAACGGATTTGATGTAACTTACAGTAACATATTTTATACAAACGTACTATTTCATATATTATGAAAATTCAATTTTTGATATAATTAAAGTAAGACGATCGTATGTGTGATGTATGGATGTAAAAGAAGCGAGAGAGTTGTGCCAAATTGCGCTAAATGAAAATCCGTAATCTCTGCCTACCCCTCCGGGTTATGGGCGTCAGCGCATATTTATATATTTTATTTTTAAAGAATCGCCAAAACATAAAAATAAGGCTCAATTTTTTTATTAATTTTAACGTGACTTTAAATTACAGATTTGAATTCAATCACGATTTAAATAAATATATTATGTTGTATAAACATTTTAAAGAAAGTTAATATTTCTTAATTAAACTGTTATTTTTAAATAATAAACATTTAAATCACAAGCAAACTGGTGCGGAATGGGGGTCGTGTCTGCCGCCTACAGCTTGTCGCGTTAAGATTTATGCGTTCGAAACTCGCAGACGCACAAATTGGCGAAGAGATGCGAACGACAATACATTACTACAATCCGTTGTGCATAACAAGTTCCTACTATATTACTTATTTTAATTAAACAAGCTAAAGTTAAATGTAAACTATGGGTACGAAGTTAGGCTACTATGTAGTGCATATGTCGGTATATAGTGAAAAATTAAACACATTAGTCATATACCTATATTTTTATTATTATTGTTCAATATTAACATTTGTCCACACAACTACAAACTGTTTAATGGTCAAAATTAAGTATTTTAAAAGAATATTTGTGCTTACTTAAAGAAATAATATTGAAAGCACACTACATGATGTGGCACGATGTTTTGTTCTTTAGAAAAATTTATATTTTTAAAACCTTTAAACAATGGTATTTTATAACAAAAAGTAGCAGATATGCCATTAGCGGTCGAAAAGTGAAGCAATTAGGCCGCTTTTTTATAGCTTACTTATGTGTTTACCTGCGTTTAAGTGACAAACACTTGCTGCCATCTTATTATTTAAATTACGCTATCCTTTTTTCACCATTTGACATGTGTGAATGTTGCTGTCACTGTCTTTAGAACACTTTTGACCGGGTTCTTGTATCTCTTTCTTGTTCTTGTATCTATCATCTATCATATCTATGTTATATATACGTATTATATATCATATCTATACTATATTATATAACAAATCATTACATTGACATATATGATGTGAATACTATCTAGCGCAAATGTGAACGCGCATACTAAAGTAATAAATACTCTCTCAAAATAATTCAACTGAATGTTATCATTTAGCACGCTATTAATAAAATAAAAACAATTAAATCGTTACTAACCTGCTAAGCAGGCGATAACAAAACACCAAGCTACGTATAGGAAATAGGAAACGAACATTGTAACTTAAATGTCAATAGGTAACGAACTGCCTTTAGCAGGACAAAGCTGGCCTTATCGCTGAGATGAAATGTGCCAACTAATTAGTTAGACTAATCGACATACACCCCGATCGATCTATGAAGGTTTCTAACTCTTAACGGTACGTTTAGTAGATCTAAAGTTTATAGATATCAGTACTAACTGAGGCTGAATTTGTACGTATTGGAATTTAGGAGTATTTATAAGTCCACAAATATCTTATTTTAAGTGTTACTATGAAAATCTCCGCACAAAGAAGTAGGAAGAATTTTAAACGACGACAGTATCGGTCATCCATTTACCTTTACACGTTACATTTATTTAAAATGTTAAACAGTCAAGATACGAGCTCTCAGCACGAGCTAGATAAATGAAGTACGACGATTTTACAGAATAGCGAGACGAAGTGGGTTGTTCTCAGACCCAACACCCTTCACATCTCCACTTACTCGGTACATCTTATTTCTCACGTCTTCTAGCCATGTATCCAAAACTCTTCTAGCTGATAAATTCTTTATGAATATCGGTGGTCATTTAATCAGATGGACGGCCAGCTCGTTTACCTCTGTCTTTTCTAAAAAGTAGAAATAGAATGTAAGCGACATAGAAATAGTAAAAAAAAATTACATTAATATTTGTTTCACTAAAAAGTGTTTCTACATAAAAAAACAGATATTCTAAGTTACTTTATGTAAAAAAAACTTAAGACTTAATAATTTAAACTTTTAATTGTCTGCTTAGTTCATAAAATTACTACTTGTAATATTTTGTGGTTTTACTAATATGTAACATGTTATATATAATGAATGAACCAAATGTTTGTTTGTTTTGTGTAGAAGGATCGATTGAAGGGCAAAAATGTCGTAAAAACATACCTCGTACATAATTATTTCCAACATTAACAGAAGCATAAGTTATTTTATAAAATTTTCTATGTATTTCAATTTAAATATTCAAATGGCATTAACAAGTAGTCAATAGGCTCGTGGAATCGGTCGACGTTCGTAGGTCAAGTCCATTATACAGTACAAGAGCCGATCTGTAAACACGGGACGCCTTATTCGCGCGCCCTTTCGCTTCCCGACTATCTGTCTGGTCTTTGTCAATGCGAATGCTAAACGATTTGTCGACGTCCAACACGTATCTAAGCTGTAAGTACAGTCAGCGTACGAAAACCTTCATCAGTTTTCAGATTAAGCTGACATGTGAAATAAAATTATAATTACTTGGTATGATAACAAGGAAATGACATAACGTTTTTAATGGCCTAGTCATTATGAAGTTTGATTTAAAAATGATTAAGGAAATGTCAGCTTCATGGTGACGAACCCGAAATCTGAGACTTTTAGTGTGAGATATTCAAAGTGTACATGTAAGATGAAAGATAATCATGTAGTGCACTTTAAATCTTAGTTGAAGCTTTTAAAAGTACCGAAATCTTTTTTTATTCTTGCATAAGGACTCACGCCTTTTCCTATTTAAAAGAACCATAACGCACTAGACGTAAGTATAAAAAAAAAACTTATTTTAGCTTTCAAGTCCTTTTAATAATTTTATTTCATCCGATTTGACTTTTGGCAGTGACTGTATTTATTAAAGTCCAAGTCTGAGTCCAACTATGTGACATTTCCTCGCATCCACTTGCTGAAAGGTTGCCTTCGCAAACTCAAAAGTATTTTCAAAAGGTTATTGTGGGACCGGGCCGCACATTGAATACCATGTTAAGGTAATACCAATAGAGTCAAGTTTGAAATTAATTCTAAAACGGGTTTATTCATGTTACCAAAAAATATGATATATATTTTATATGGTAGAACTCAAGTGGCTCGCATGATGTTCACTGATCGACAACCACATGAGTTATGAATTCGCTCCCGGCGTTTTTCAGAGAAAGTGATATAAGGATACAGAGGAGGGGATAATGCAGAACCGTAGTCTCGAAGTACTCGAAGGCCCATCTTCGAGAAGGTCGTCAATCACCGAATCCGACTCGGATGGCCAGCGTTCGGGAAGTTTCGATATATGTATCTTCTTGTCCCTACACTTGCCGTAGTTAAGATGAAATTCTTCAACCAGTGCTTAGACTGTCACTGTGTGGCTCCATTAAATGGCTCAAGGTCACGGAAAAGGTAATGGAGAGGACACTAACTGTTGCCCGTGGTTTCACACACATTCGTCTCTCATTTTCCTTGTTGAAATTTTTTTGTAATTTGATTCCGCGTATAATAATTTCTAACTATAGGTAACATGTTTCTAAAAGTTATTTTACCTGTAAAACATGACATTACCATGGCAACCGATAATGTAAATTAAGGTTTTACACATTCGCATTTAGAATAATAAGTTAGGATGTAGTATGGATACCGTTACATCATTATTGCACTAGCGTCCATGAACAATGTAAAAATGTATCAGTTTCATCCAGTAATATTGTAATTTCATCTGGCGAAATAATATTACAACAATGTAACGTTTAGAATATGTAAATTGCAAGCCTGAATTTCTAACTATAGAATTCGACAAACGCCTCAGTCGTTAAATAGTAACCCAATACGAAATTGTAATGATAATCACTCGAATAACAGTCAGGTCTTGCAAACGCCTGGATTTTAGTTGAGCGCGCCGGCGTATTATAAATTTGAAGGCAATTTACACATGCACTGTACTTACATGGACCTCGGATACTACTTAATATAAACATTAAACTTTAGTGGTACCATTCTGCGGCCCAACTAATGGCCAAAGCATGTTACATAGTTTGAAAAGTGTCGCGATTCTTTACAGCATGGCTCGTTTATGTTAAAGTAATTTAGTATTAAACAATTATCAAAAGACTACTTACAAAAACAGATTTCAAAAGTTCTATCCAAATGCGATAAACATTGATTATCTTCTAGATAAAATAAATACAAATATAAAAATAGTTTACCCTTTTTAACTTATTCATACAAGTAACAGCGTTCATTCTTAAAGACATTTAATTGATTTATATTACAATATAAAATAAACTGTGGTATTTTTGTTTCTACTTACTTACTTACTTGGTGTAAAAAGGAATTGAATCTGTACATAAAAGATAATAGCCTCAGCTAGGAATCAACTGAATGTATATAAAATACGATGGATAAGAGCCCCTTTTTACTTAGTTAGAAGAGATACCTCAGTCACCTGCACGCATTATCTCAAAAGGGTGATAAACTGTCAAACATCCATTTTTAAAGGTCTATGGTTTCTCCTTACATGTGTACTGTTTTTAAGAAATCATCGACATGCTAGCTATTGAGAAAAATACGGACAGATTATCTAATTTACTAATCCACTGATTCAGATAATTTGATAAAACAGATCGTACAATTAACATAAATACTTTGTTCACAGTGAACAAGAAGCTGTCGTGATGAAAGCAAACCCGTGGCTGTATCACTATTACGCAGTACAGTCCAAACTCCATTACGGGCTGGCTTATGAAGCGGCCACCAGGATGTATGGACCACCGGCACCCGACATTCAAGTCTACCCACCGGCTATGCAGTACCCGCAAACTCCGCCCGTATGCATCAATGGCAACCAAGCGGTCATGATGACAAACAGCGGACTACAGCCTCATATATCACATGTCCCTCCGCACTTAACACCAATACATTATGCTTACGAAAGAACCGACAATGGGCCAGTAGACTACTCTGTTTCACTGCAAGAAAACAGGTAAAAAAACAGCCTTACCTTTACAGTTAATAGTCTTTTGTCCTATTCAAATCATGTTTAACTTTAGTTTTCTCGTCCAGGTACCACAATATCCGATTGGAAGATACCAGAATCCAGCCTAATGCAAAAAGGAAAGGAAAACATTCCGACGATAAACCTAGCATACCCATAACTAACCTTTCTCCACGTTTCTCGTCTACTGGTACTGCTGGAGGAGATACGCTTATAGCAATATCAGCAGGTGTTGCGAGTCGAAGACCAGGGTCAAAGAATTTTAATATAACAGAAACGGATATGGTCGATCAATGGAATCCTAGTCCAACGTGGTCAGAGTCAGCGTTACAAAAGGTTCCGGATGTCTGTCATCAGGATCTCAGTCCATACGTCACGACGACACCACCGACGCCCTCTGGCACGCCGTCTGCCTACACGCAGAACTACAGTCACACTTTTGTCTTCGACTGGTCACCCGAACAATATGTTCCTCACACTAACAATAGATGTAGCACTATCACAACGGAAAGTTCCTATCAGCAGACGTGGAATCGAGGTCAAAGAACGACTTTTACTAACGCAGAAAGTTCTATCGATGAGAACTGCAATCCTAGTAGATTAAGTTTATCAATGAGGGTCAGTAGTCCAGTGTCGGAGTACACTAGTAGAGATGGAGAGATTTTAAGAAGGCAAATTGGTAAGTCTTGAAGTGTTTATTACCAATCATCAAAAAATATTTTTGAAATTGTATTGCATGATTTTACATACTAAGTAGAAATAATTTAGCATAAGAAACCCTAGAATCGCGAACGGCGAGTTACGGAAGGGTTCAACCTAATTTGGTTATGACGATTTAACAGTATGAGCCCCAGATTTAGCTCTTGACTTGTGACTTATCAATGTACATTTTAACTAACATATAATTTAGGTCCTGATCAAATAACAGATGAGGTTATAAATTTCTTACGCCGTGTCTTAGACCAAAACGAAATGACGCAAATGACGAACAATGCACGAATGTGCCGAGCTGGGACTTACCACGACTTCACATTATGCTTGCGTTAAGGAAAGGTCACCGACCGAATAAGAACTTCGTCAGTCTTTTATCGGACAAGGCATAACTGTCAGCAAAATATGAACTGAACGTATCATTCACAATTTGACATGTAATTTCTAGGCATTTTATAAACTGTCGAAGTCAAGTCGTTAAACTGTGAACTGATATTTTGCATACAAAATAACATTGAAGTTGTCAGTATGGAAGATTAGGTTCCTTAGTTTGAACATGGTATTTATAACAATATTTTAAAAAGATGTTTATTGAAGAAAAAATACGTTTGTTTTATTCGACATTATACGTCAAATTACAGTAATAATGTCTAGTTTTATTAAAAACTGACCCGTGTTCACAATCGGTCGGTGACATTAATACCATAGCAATTATTTTTTTCATTAACAACAAATTTAACAACTTTTACTTTTCGCAGATCGGCCACATCCAGATTCACCAGGTGCCAAAAAACCTGCATTATAACTTTAGCTTAATTATAAATATGTATTTTTATTAGTTCAATACTTTGTTACCCCCATTCCTATCTATAATATTTGTAAGTAATTATATAGCTCTGGAACTCTCCTGTGATCTATTTAAGAATTACAACTTAAATGGTGTAAATGTAAATAATATCTTAATATACAAAACTATAAAAGCTGTACAAACTTACAATATTTAAAGATATTATAATATTTTATATAGTCACATGCAATGTGGATGATTATTTTGTTAGAATTAATTTTTGTATCATTTGTGTAAATATTTTACAATTTTAGCATTCCATGGATTCTAATCATGGCAGTAATGTGAACTGCATAGCAAATCTTACAGTAAAAAAATCCCCAATAATTTATTCTTGTATTTGTTTATATGCCGCTACAGATTCATATAACACTGGTATTTTGTCAAATATTCAGTTTATATGTTTTGTCGTAATCTAGCCAAAGTAATTAATATATATGCCACCGTAAAGTTGTGAACATCATTAGTTTATAACGTCAATAGCGATATAAGCAGACGGATGCTGACGGTAACGATTTTTACAGTTTTACGGTAACATACAACCAATTAAATTTGATTTGTAACCTGTTCGTAATAGAATGGAGTTTTAGAAAGTTTTTTCAAATGTAGATTACATTAAAAGTTATATTTTATATAAAAATTATATATTAAAAACAAATCCGTCCAAAAATGTGATGCAATTGCACTTTATTAAATTACGTATTATGTAAAATTAACAGTCAGTCTCCAATGAATGGGCAGGGGCTTTCTTTTACCTATTTATGGTATCACTCATACAGGTGGTTCTACAGGTATGCAGTAACACACGGCTAACTGTCACAGGCCAGGTCCAGCAGTGGAGTGTTAAAAGTTCGAGGTATGGATCGACAATGACTAGTGAGATGTCATGTATATTGTTTGTGAATTTCATGTACAAATTATAATTATTGTATAAAGAAAATCTTTTCTAAGTTGAAATTGATGAATTAACTTAATTATCTATCCTTGTTGATTGAATTTTAAGAAATAAAGTAAACTCTTTAAACAATTGTTTAATTTTTCCTTACACACACTTGGATCTCAAATAAAACACTCGGTTGATAGAAGTTTTTTTTTAACTAATCTAACACAATTAATTCATAAATAATTGTATAAATTGAAAGCTTAATCTACAGATCAGTCAGGTCGTAAACGCATATTTCGTAAGAGGCAAAGATCTCTGGCTGTGTCACGTCTTCCATAAGGTGTAGACAAATCGTAAAGCCGCAATATCAATCCGATATTAAAACTATCGGGAAGAGCCTTAATCAATGTCGGGACTATTTCACTCGGCATCTTCTGTAGCACAATCTGTGCTCTCTCTTGACCGCATTGTACTATGTATACTAAGAATTGCAAAATGAAATATGTTTGAGGTGTGACTTCACCATTTTTAGCGGCCAATTGCGAGAATAATTTATAAACCATCTCCAAAGCAGATTTCAAAGGCTCTTTTAGAAGTCCAGGCGTAACGATTTGCGGTTGATTATAGTACATAGAATTACTGTCAGACGAGTTATCATTTAATCTACGAACTTTACTTGACGTACACAGTGCATCCATATCTTCAGTATCGTTATGTCGTCGCTTTCTTGACACTGACACTTTATTGGAATTACTGAACTCAAGAGCGGCATAAATGCAATATACTGATAATTTTGCCAATATTGAAGATTGAGGTTCAACTAATTCTTCACACAATTTAGCATTATACAAATATTGTGGCAACACATGCAACAATAATGCTTCAGTACAACTTTCAATGTCTAAATGTAACATTGCTAGAACAATATCTACTGATCTATCCAAATCCTCTTGATAACGGAATTTTAGGGTTTCTTTTACCAAGTTTGTTACGAACCAAACTGGCCCTGCGGTATTTAGTAAGCTTTGAATAATATGAGTAGCATCTATGTGAAGGTGTCCTCTGATCTTAATGTCTTCCCAGACAGTTTGCAATTGCTCTAGAATTGGTTGACGAGAAATAATGTTATGTGAAAATGTTGTAATTTTAGACTTTGGGACAGACGGTGGGTAAATATCATATTGCATTTTTCGAATTATTGGACCCATTAATAAAGTTCGCTCTTTGAAGTTATCAATCTGGCTCAATTCAACTTCTGTAGGAGGAGATAAAAATTGTTGAACCATATTAATAGGTTTCAGAAATGCATCTTGGTGTACAACATTAATGTATGAACACAACCAGACAGATGCACAAACTGCCAGCGATGCCATCTTCTGTCGTAATGAATCTAACATTCGTGTTACATCTCCGGCAGTGATAGATCCTTGTTCCCAAGCAAATAATATCTCTTTCACTACACCACTCACATTTAAACAAAGATCATGTGGTTTTAAATTTGTATTTTTAAAATCAAAATCTGGGGCACTAAGGTGGTGTAGAAAAATATCTACAATCTGAGGATCACACTTTTGAAGTATTTGCTCTGGAGATTTATGCACGCCTTTATGGACCATGCAGTCTCGAACCCATTGTTCAAAAAAGGAATCTCCATTATCATCCAACACAGCTTCAACACCATTTTCTTGTACTATAGAACAGAGAATTAAAAAAGATATATCAAAGATATATGCTTTAGAGGGAGAAGCTCCTTTTTCACTTGCTGCTAGCAAAGCAAATTCATTAAACATGATGAGCCTAGAGACAAATAATTTTAATTTCCCCTCCACTGTTGCCACAGCTAAAATCGTATCTAAAGTTGTGCCCCCCACAATTTGACACAACACTGCATACAAAGACTCTTGTGTTTTGTGATCTCCTCCCATTGTTTTCAAAATACCAGCCAGTGTTGGTTCAGCACGAGTAATAAATGATGGTACACTGCCCTGAAGACCTGTCGGTTCCAATTTTTGTAATTTAACATCTTTAGTTTCTCGTTTTTGTTTGAAGTAAGACAAGTGGTTTTCAGACACAACATTTAACTTTACCAAGGGTTCCAAAAGTGAGACCACACTGTTACAGCAATTTTTAGTATCCACAATATCCAGTAGTGGGGTAGATTGCAACAGTTTTTCAAAGGCTTCCACTACTTCCATTGAGTGATCTCCGTCTTTATTACTTGTTCCACAAGTATTGTGTATATAGTGTATTACTTGAGGAACTCGCAAAAATGTAAATGCTGCCCACACTGCCTGCCTACAAGCATCTTTACAAGAGTCATTCAGAGAAATAAAACATGCTCTTATAAGTTCACAATATAATCTAGATAATGTGTAGCCTTTTATTCTTTGTATCATAAGCAATTGACTGGAAAGATGTTGCAAGTCCATGCTTGGACTTGCCAAAACATTAATTGCAATCAAAGCTTGGAGGGAATGAGGAAGAGATTCTGATTTGTTGTTTAAAGGAGCAATTTTATCAATAGACATGTTGCAAATCTTCTGTAATATCTCATGAATATGAAGTGGTGCTTTAAACTGAGTATTCATCATCATAAAAGTTGTTATTTCTTGACACTTTTTAGTAACTTCATCATACTCATCTGGATCATTCTGTTTAGCCAAATAAAACATGGCGAGTAAGAAGTCTGTATTCACAATGGAATTCAATAACGATGTAGATTTCTCGAGTAGCTCTTGGCTCTGGATGGGATTGGATGATGGGTACTTACTCAAAGAGTAATGATATACTTGAAGTAGCCACAATATAATTGAGGAAACTGCATACGCTAAGATTTCCTCTTCCATCTTACCTCTACAAGTCACACTGTCCAGAAAACTTTCCAAAAACTCGAACAGACTTAAAATGCAATGAGGTTTGTGAAATGCATCAAATTTTGCAATTCTTTGTAAGACTGCAGCATATGACACTAGATGGGAAGCCAAAGAATGCTTGAGATATGATATTACCAGTTGATTTGCGCCGCATCCAACCATCGCTTGTTGAAGAATGCAGTCTGCCAAATTGTATAAGTCCCCACTGACTCCTCTGGGGAGAATGGTTTTGATATTTATGCCCCATTGTATATCGGTCCATCTTTCACGCCAGGCTTTCAGGATCAATGCCTTCAGCGAGCTAGTTTTACTTGTAGTTTTTGAAGTATCCATGTTCATATCACGTTTGACATACCAAAGTTACCTTAAGTGTTTTGTGAAAGTTTGTCACTTAGCTCCTTTTGTCACATATTTGGTTAACGATTTCACCCACTAATTACATTGACTAATTCTATGCAAAACTATGAATATTATTTTTACTCTAAATACAATTACAATGGAGTGACAGAAGAGAGAGAGAGCCAGACAACAGAGTAAAAATCTCAAATGTTACTTTTCACACAAAAAAAATTGTAAGAAATGTATGCACATTTTTTATTACAAATTTTATATAGTTGAAAGTATTTATGTTTAAAATATTAAATTTAATATACACTGAAATAAAATTTTATACATTAAACTTCAGCAACTTTCTATAACGTTAACAAATAAAATATTTGGGGAAAACTACATTTATTGATAATGATAGTTGAACGGAACGCAAACAGCTGCAAATGTCAAACCCACATGTACAGTGTTTACTGTTTACAAACCAAAAGTTTAATATTTTTTGAAAGTTATTGAAAACAATATGAGTTTTAGAAACTACAAAGAAAAAATTGAAGAGGGTGATACTGTTATATTGTATTTAAGTAATAATTTATATGCTCTAGAGGTGAGACCTGAAATAAAAAATAAGAAAGGTGATATGATAGAAAATGTTTATCAGACACCTTATGGAGCTTTAAAGGTTAGAAACCTTATAGGGACTGACTATGGGAGCCGGGTAAGTTATAATTATTATCACATTTTCACAGCATTGCAATGATATTATTTTCATTCTTACCCTGGGTTTCCACTGACGTATAAACTTGTCGCGATACAAGGTTGTTCTCTATCTTTCTCTCGGGAAATACTGGAATGACAATATGTTTTGTGTGAATGTTTTTGGCAGTGTAAACCCACGCTAAAATTGGACATTGGATTAAGGGAATATGAATAAGAAAATGTGCACTATTGCCTGTTAAGTTAGATGTTATTTTTCAATCTACCATGAATGTCAAGTTTTTAAAAAAAATGTCACAAACACAAAGGAAACAATGTACACATACACAATACATACACATCAAGCCTTGTTCTATATTTTTTTAATTATGAATTATCAAAAAAGGACTGCAAAACAAAAATGCTATTGTTATCAAGGAGCTTTTTCCCTCTTAGGTTGACCATGATCACAGCAAGCCATGACAGTGACTACAGAATACCAAAGCAAACATTTTAAAGTTGGATTTGGCAATTGAACTTAAATCTAAGTTTGAAATTTAAAAAAAATTATAAAAGAAACAGGGGTCTTATGCACTCTTTCTTTCAAGTGGTGATCCAGAACCTACCCTTTCCCCTCCCTCACACTCAAAGACTCTTCTCTCTCTTTACTTGTCGGCAATATTGTATACATTTACCCTAAAACTGAACGCTGTTTACATAATTAAATCGGAATCTGGATCTACTGTATTTCTGAAATTGTCAGAACAATAGAAATTCAAATTAATTGTCAAAGACACAAGGGTCTATGTGGAACATGGTAGTATTAAACTTTTATAATTATACTTATCACATTAGGAGGAAGTCTATGAAGTTGTTTAACTCCCATCTACTCTCTTTGACACAGAACCCTTTTACCTATGACAATGAATTTAAATTTCTATGGTAGTGATTACAATGCCGAATGTATATTCATCAGTTATAACTTGTTTCCTAAAAAACCAATTTCAATATGTTTATTTTTAATTCAGTGTTTATATTGTGGAACTACTTGACCCTAACAAAAATTTTAGTATGCAATAAACAGCTTCCTCAAAGCTTTTCTTGGGTATATCAAAGTTACCATTAGAACCACATTCTTAAAAATTAGTAAACATAATAAGTTTAATTTTTTACCCCTAAATTGGAACCAATTTAATATTGTGAAGAATATGTGATAATTCAAACCATTGTGCATTTACACATCTATTCCCTATTTAATGTAAAGTAGAATTATAATTTTGATTTTTTTAATTAAGCAAATAAATGTACATTGGAGATAAGCTTGCAAAGATTTGATGCCATATATTTTTTAATAATATGATAACATATATTTGAATACAGATAGAACTGCCGAAAGGATGGGCTCATGTGTTGCAACCTAATCCCGAGCTGTGGTCCCTAACCTTACCACACCGCACACAAATCATCTACACACCGGACATCAGCATGATATTACTGCAACTTGACTTGGTGCCTGGCTGTATTGTTGTTGAAGCTGGTAATACATTATTTTATTTAATAATTCTTAGGTATTATAAATAAAATTATTAGACATTCACCAATCTTACTAAAATTGATATTAGATTTTTCGGAGATTAATCACATTAGAACACTTTTTATAGAGAAATGTGGCAAACGAGCAAGCGTTTCACCTAATATTAATTAACGGCTACCCGTAGGCATCTGCAACAAGCTAATAAATTGTAGATGCATCGCCTGGATGGATGTGGAATGATGTACCAGCCGTTTTTCCAAACCATTACGACTTAAGATCGTTCAAGAAAAGACCGTATACCTTCCTTAAAGACATTGCAGCGCATCTGCAGTTCCTCTGGTGTTGTGGATGTTGGGGGATGGGGGAGATGTCACAGAGCCGTATCAAATAGTAATCCGTAATCTCTGCCTTCCCCTCTGAATCAATGGCATCGTGCTTGTTTTTTATATACAGCATTTGTATTTAACAGGTACCGGCAGCGGGTCTCTAACCCACGCCCTCATCCGTCGCGTGCGCCCGCATGGACATGTCTACACCTTCGACTTCCACGAGCATAGGACCAAAATAGCCAGCGACGAATTCAAAGATCATGGACTGGACGATTTTGTTACTGTAAGTATTAATTACATAATACTTTGCGGCTAGCCGGGACACGTCTGTCCAGCAAACAATGTTACTGCTAGGCGCAACACAATTGGTACGTGCGCTGTCAGTGACGAGTGACCTTCCGGCTGGCCGCAGTACTGCCGTAGCGAGAGGGTAGGCTCTAAACCTCTCTCGCTTGTTCTACATTCATACATCTACGCATGCATGCTCGTCGGCTATGGATGCTCCCTTTTTTAGTAAGCCACTAACCTGACCGATATAAGTTCTCCTAGGGGATCCCCTACCAACACTAAGATGATAGTTATAAATAAATAAACAAAATGAATAGAAATAATGAAAGTAACTCTACGATTCAATTATTAATAAATATTTGTTATATAGTAAAATGTAATTATATTATTCGAAGATTTTTTAGAATGCAAATCTCGTCTGGCTCAAGGTTGAGACATTTTAAGGTGACAAGGTTTGACGCTGGTTTTGAAAGGTTTTTTTTTCTCACAAACACGCATTAAAAAGTCAATAGTTCGATACACCTTCAAGATAAGAGTAGCATTTTGAATGTATTATGTTCTAAAAGCTGAACACCTCGGGAACGCTTGAACTATATCGAAACACTTTGCTATCTTTGAACACATCTTGCAATGTGAACTTAGCCTTTAATTGAATTACTTGGTTAGAGCTCAGCGGTGCTCCGATGAATGTCAACTTTGCACGATAATTATAAAAAATGTGATCATAAGAACAGTTCTTATGAACACATTGTATATGTCTAACAAAAGTGTATGTACTAACATAAGCATTATTTCAATACCAATCATTAGACAAAAGAATTAAAAACATTGATTTAGCAGATGTAACATACCCATTGCAAATAAACAAATATTTTCTCACTTAATATTATAGTATAACAAGTAATAGTTAACGGACTGTATGATTGTCATCATTCATCGCGTCATCGTATTAGTTAAGACACTCCGGGGAGGCTACGAATCTACAAATGACAACTCGCTCTTCAAAATCGATGAAGCCGCTTAGACTACAGGAGCTCCCAATACAACGGACATCATACATTACAATTTTTACATACGCGGGAAAAACATTTCCCCATTTTCTGTCAGATCAATCGGGTAAAAACTAATGACGTATGTATACTCATACAAAACTTATACCGGTCGAAAGTGTTGTAAAGAGGATAGAGTAATTAAAATAATAAGAAAAAAAAACAGCTAGTGTTTGTCACTTAAGGGTAAATGTAAACACATGACGTAAGCTAAAGTAAAATCATCCATTGGGACGCTTTCGAGTCTTCACTTTTCTACCGCTAATGGCATATCTGTTATATTACTTTTTTGTATTATTATATCATTGTCGTATAGCACGTCTGTGTGCACATTGTCGTGTATGCTATGAACATCCAAATCGATACGAATAAGGATCCATCAAACAAATAGCGTACTGCTTCCTTAGAGGCCGGCAACCCACCAGCATCATCGCTGGCGTTGTGAATGCACTCATTTTCTAATTAAATGTTTTAGGCAGCATTACAACAGATTGTTTTGATTTAAACTACATAAATTATTGTGTGCCTACCCTCAGGAGGGTCAAGTCCCAAATCACAATCCAGGATCCGCCAGTGTTTAAGTGTATATTAAGTCAGCACCCTCCACATCCATCCTATTGGTTACACGATCATCAAATGATATAATTTTCTTGTTCTTTTACCTTAGATAAAACATAGAGACGTGCTATCTGATGGTTTCGGCGTGGACCTGAACGGAAAAGTGGACGCCGTATTCCTGGACTTGCCGCGACCTTGGGACGGGATCGCTCACGCCGTCGCCGCGTTTAAGGAACAAGGTACCTACGTTATTATATTTCATTTCACAAGAATTATGTGTATACTATTGGTCTAATATACATAATATATAACATACACTCTAAGGCGTTTCATATTCACTGTTCTCTCTTGTTCTGTTCATTCAATGTTCTGCGGGTTGATCATTCTTAAATTTCTGTGATATCAATTTTATAGTTAAAACGTGGTATGGGCCGACTCAACCGGTGAAATACCACGAACTCACATACACAAGAAGACAGGCGTGAAGTAGACACTGCGCTTTGTCTGATGAGTGAGGTGCCCGAGACCTAAATCTAGTTTTTCCCCTTCCTATCCTTTTTAACATGGAAAGGATGGGAAGAGGAAGTTGACGGAGGAGGGGATGGGTAGGAAAAGGAAATACCTTTTTTGTATATCCTCTGTCCAATAAAGGTAGACAACGCATCTGCAACTCATTAGTTTATTGTAGATGCCTATTGGTAGCGGTCACTAAATATCGTGTGAACCGCTTGCTCTGACTTGCTTGAATATTTATAAAGATTTATATTTTTGATTACATCATATAGGTGGCGTTCCTGTAAAAACGTGAATGAAAATTGTGTGCTTCAAATTACGGTACAAAATTAATTTCACAATTAGGAAATTAATTAATTCTGTATTTCACATAATTTAGCATATTAATCCGATCCGTACAAAATTATTGACCAAGTTAATAATTAAGATTTAACTGGTAAATATGCATAAGAAAAGCAAACACCAAGTTGAAATTTCAAAAGTGCCGATCGCATTTAAGAATAATTGCATTGAATTTATAATCGATTGAATTAAATATGGACGCGCAATGATTATTTATTGTAGGTCGTTGTAATTTGCTGCGCATAATTTTTAGGAGAGGCTGGTATTTGCATCAATACATTTCATACACGGATATTCCATTTAACATTGATTATAAATATTTATATCTTTAAATAGATTCTTCTAAGCCCTGATTCAATACCTAAAGTCTCAAGACTAATGAGTGCGCTCTGCACTTTGATACCTACAGTGCGTCTAAATGTCGCAAAACGCTGCTTCTCAAACAAAAATGTACAGAAATCGTTAGAGAAATGCTCAATTTCGCTTGAAGCTATGGAGCTAGTCCTAGTGACTAGGATATATTTTCAATGGATCCATAACACTAACATCAGTCGAAGTAAATCTACGAGAACAAGCGATGAAAACTCTTAGGGGTACAGATTCTATGAGTTGGACTTGAAGAAAAACGATGGCTACTTGTGTGAATAACGAAAAACAATTTAGTAATACATAAAACTTGATAATTATTATTTTCCTCTCTGCCCTTTTCCCATTGGAGTCACAGTATGACCGTCGTCCATACTGTATAAGGTTTGCCTACAGTTTTTTTTAAGACCGGCCACCGGCCTACCCTCTTCGGGTATGTATATGAAAATTAAATTCAGTAATTCACTGATGTTTCTTTTAACAATTGCAACAAAGCTTAAACCTGTGTTAAGACACGGTTCACGAAAGTAGTCGACCCACCACCATGTTGCACATGTTTCGCAGTCCGTACCCTTAACCAATTAGCCACTTAGTGCTTCTAACTTTAGCTATTATTATATTTATTTTAAATATATCAGGATTTATTTGTTAATGTATAGAAACATAATATATTTTATCTTAAAAGTTGCTCGCGTAATCTACCCGGAGCTGCGATGAAGCGATGTTATATATGCGCTTTGCGAGTAGTAGATGCCTTGCCATATATCAGTGTTAGGACGCAAGAACAAATTACAACTGTAAACCCTAGCAACAGTATCTAGATGTTGTATCGATGATACGCAGCAGGAAACAACTCGGATCCTTATAAATCGAGTGAATCGATTGCAATCTGATTACTCGGTGCCGATTATTCCGATCGCCTTGTAAGTTATTCGATTCTATTCATTAAATTTGCTCTGCGCCGAACTAGATAACGAATTTAGAGTCGATACATCGTTTCGAAAGTGGTCTAACTCTTTGTAATTGACAGGGTTGTCGATTTGACTTTATATATTTCGAACAAACAGTAATCCATATATATATACATATTTATAAAAACTGTTTGTTCGTTTGTTCAAAATTTCCTCCATGGTTCCACATCGTTTAGAGTACTAGGTGGCCGACCACCAAGTACTCTAAACTTTACCCTATTCCTAGACATTCGCATGAGTAAGATTTCTTCGAAGCTCAGATTTTGTCATTAATTAAATTTTCAGATTTGTTTGATGATAATAACGAATGAAAAACTATATACTATATCTTTCAAGTCTAAATTCATTCTCATAAAGATAATTAAAAGCAGTTGCATTGATCCGCCTTGGTGGCATCGTAATTACTTCAAACTAAGGTTTTCTCCTCCCTCCCTCTCTCGGAGGGGAGGCCTGTACCCCTGCAGTGGGGAACATTCTAGAATTGGCTGATTTATTATATTATATTATAAGGTTTTCTGCTACGGCCTCGAGGGCGAAAAGGTTGATAACGGTTATTGGTTTTTTACCAGCCGGTATTTCAAAACGAAGCTTTTCTTATACATAAAGCTTTTCTCTTAACTCTATGTCCTACACTTCTACTACTCGAAACGTGAGTACCTCCTGCTTCTTCTTTCAGCCGAAAATCGTCCACTGCTGTGCGTAGACCTCCCAATTCCAAAGATCGTTCCATGCCGCCATTATCCAGTGGACTCCCGCAACTATGAGCAGATGCTTGGTCTTGTGCGAGGCTTACCTTTGAGTACCATCAGCAGCTAAAAACTTACTAAGGTGGTAACAATCACAAATGCAATGGAAGTCAGCCCTAAAGCCATTTGGCTAATTGATATCAAGCTCTTATCGATCAGATATGAATCGCGAGGCGACCACGTCCAGTCCACGAACACATTAGCGGTCGTCAGTTATCCTTGAGAGCGCTCTCGGCCGCTTCATTGTTGCACGACAGCTGTGCCGCGGACACATTCCCTTGAGCTGTTCATTGTCACTTCACATCCTCTAATAAATCACCTTCAAAATATATTACACATTGTGGTAAAGTTTTTAAATAATTTATAATATAATATCAAGACTGGAAAATATTTACTCACTGACATCTCTACTCACCTCTTGGTCACCTATAGGAATCATCCATTCAACCAAGACCACTTATAGGTGTTGTGGTGGTATTCGCAAAAGATCTTATTAAAACACAAGAGAACACCACTGCTAATCAGCTCCTCTCCTCTCTCACAAAAGTCCTGGAGGCACTCAATAATGCAACAGGAGAGAAGTCCAGGAGCACAAATAAAGTTATCATGAGAACACCGATGAATATTTGAAGTTTATGTCTTCATATGGCATCGTCAGGCATGGTCTTTGAATCATTTTTAGCCAGTTACTAACTTAATATTTGTCTGTAACAATGGATATTAGTTAAGATTTTCATATAATCAAAATTAACATATACAATTTGCTTAAATGAGTGGGTATGACGCCCGAATTTGGTGTCATGATAATTTCCAATCATGATTACTTTTTATAATGATTTTATGGCAAAAATACAGTGCATAATAATATATCTTGTGGTAACCCTATTTATAAAACATATTGTCTATATACGTACAGTACAAAATGTAACGTGTTTCTGTCATTCGCTAGTAACAATGCTTGTAAAATACACAAGAACTGGCCTATTTTCTTTCGATTATCTTTAGCAGGTAGGCTTGTTAATTGGCTAAGCTGAGCTGGCCATGTCTATCCTTTTCTTAATATCGCCGGCATAAATTTACGTTGTGGTTATCATCCAGGGAGAATATATCGAGTTTATCATTTCTTTCACTTTAGAATTTTCACCTTCGCAGGTTTCATTATTTGCTCACCGTTTAACTTAGCGGTCCATTCGTGCAAATTCTGTTGCGGTTTCTGACGCTACTAGTGGTATATCTTTGTTCTTCTTCTTCCTACGACTTTTCCCACTTATTTAGGGTCAACCACCTTCGGCCTAACTCTCCAGACAGAACGATGTCTAGCTGAATCTATATAAATGTCTATCACTCTAAGATCCGCTGATTATCGGAAGCCAGGTGACAGGTTGCATACCACGCCGCCGTTATCGTTGGCTACTTTGACTGTATAATTAACGGGTCACCGTTGTATAGACGTCTTCGGGGAGTTTTTCAGAATTTGGAGCCCACCAGTCAGTGGTAGCTTTACTGATATATCTTTATTGACTTATGTTGTTTAGTTATGACAAGGGGAATAATATCCTCATAAGTCGTGGACTACAGAATACCTATACTAATCACACTGACCATATTTAAAATCAAAGCTAGCTATTAATTTTTAAAGGTTATAATTAGGAATGGAATTTAATACGTAAACATCCAAAGCTATTGCGCGATCGGAAACTGATAAGACTTAATCGGTCTCTTATAATATATTGCAACGTCGATTACACGTCGCGTATACAAATAACATATTAAAGGCAAATAAACAGTGCCGCTGACGTAATGTATGCTGTGTAACTACTATATTTTGTGGCGAGAAGACGTGGCTAATTATGTACTTGAATTGTAGTGGTTTTGCAATACGTTAGGATGCGGTCCCACTGAAGTGGTGCGACAATATACGGCATTATAGGAAAGATATATCAGTACGGAAATACGGACTTTATTTCGCTTACAATGCTAGTGAATTGGTCTAAAAGAAAGCGATCTGTCTTGCTTTTCTATATACATAATATATGTTAATATACACAATAAATTCCCGCAGTAGCAACACGTGTTGCCCAAATTGGCCGACAACACCGGTAAATACCACGACCTCACCGAAACCAGGCGTGAGGTAGAAGTATTCTCCATTTGCCCGATCCTACTCCTCTTCCATTTCTCATCCTTTTCAAATAATGATAGGATTTAAATGCGATTTGATGCGGAAGAAATAAATAGGAAAAGGAGATATCCTTTATGCTGTCTTTCCCCGCCTATGTCCTTAAAAGGTAGGGAACGCGTCTGCAACTCATATGCATGTAAAATACGCTATATGTTGTATTATATCGTGGAATATTAACATTTACACGTGCGACGTCGACTACGCTAAGACCTTTATGCATTTACCTTTAAAATTAAGTTGCGTTTAGGGGACCGTAGTTCAGCACTTTTCTTATAGAGACTGACTTATACACTTTTTAAATTTCATCAGTCAAATCTTTCTTTTGCAGAAACGATATAAAATATGTTTACAGACTTCTAATAACATCGACGTATCACGACAGCTATGTGGTCTCAAACAGTATTCTAATTATTATGTGTCGTCATGCATATGCTATACATTTCCAGTGTATAACACTATCAACTTTAAGACAACGTACCATAAAGGTGATTATTCCGTGCATATGATCTACATACGACAGACACAATGCAATTGATATGCTCGTATTGATACAAGCGAGACTAACAGGCACTTTTTGAGCGACGACTCATTTCTATAGGGATATTTATCACGTCTGAGACGTTGTCCAAATATGTCCTATTAATAAATGGTCATCCCAGACGCAATGGCTCGACAACTAACAAAGGGTATACAATAAATACACTAAAAGTACGTTCACCGACTTTTGTGCTACGTGTGATGTACCGTATGAAGGTAGGATTACCATGATTTGTTTTATAACAGTTGAAGTCAATATTTCACTTGTTTGATGGCTTAGGCCATAGTAATCGCATCGCTCCAACTTGTAAACTCTTAGTGACATCAGGCAGTGAAATATACCTAATTCAATCAAAATATGCTACAAAACAAAATATGCAACAAAACAAAATATGCTACAAAACAAAATATGCTACATAATAAAATATACTACATAACAAAATATACTACAAAACAAAATATACTACATAATAAAATGTGTTGATATTACACCACGAGTCGTGTGATGTTTTTGATTGACTTACTGAGAATGAAGATTACATCTCAATGGGCTTGCAGGTACTTCTTGGACTCTAGTGATTCTTTGTTAAACCATTCGTGGATCGCAAGTGAGGTACATATATCGTTCTTGGACACGAGTTCAAATTGAAGGCTACTTTTTTCGAAATAAAAATAGCTGTCAAGCGATGCATGAATGAGAAAATATCCGTTTTCAAAATAGATCGTTCCCACGGAACATTCGCGAAGCGCACAAAGCGAATAACCGAGAGAAATCAAAGCGCGGTCACATCACGACAAATGCAGACATTTTGAATAACTGAGGACCCGCGGAACACTTAGTTTGTGATATTTCAGACATTAAAACACATCAGGGTACTTAACCGTAATCGGGGCATTAAGAACACTTACAAATGTCCGGCTGCGCAACAAGACGTATCAATGAAACTAAATACCCCAGCATGGTGGTCTGGACTCAAAACAAACTAAGGTCTAATAGGACAGCTCCTTAACTCGCCTGTCGCGCTCGGGACGTTATCTTTCGGTGAAAAATAGCATCTTTTGTGCAATGCAAAGACCCAGAGCCGGCCGCACGTATAGTTTTCCGTGTAGACGAAAGTTTTATTGTTACAATTATTGTCCTTCCGTCGTACTTTTGTTTTAAGCACTGTTTGCCGTGATATCTTTAATTTATTAATTATTTTCAAAATAATAGTTATTACGTGAGCCTTTCGATATTGTTAATTACTTTATCAGCTAACGTTTATGGAAAAACACAAACCTCCAAAAATGTCACCTGCTTTTTTATAAAAGAAGGCAAAGGAACAAGCGGTTCACCCGATATTCAATAACCGCTACCCTATAAACAAAAAAGGATATATTTTCTTCCATCTCTACCCCCGTCAAATCCTCTTCCCCGTTCCATCCTTTTCATATTATAAAAGGATAAGAAGGTGGAAAACTAGGATTAGGTCCGGCACCTCACTCGTCAGACTAAACGCAGAATACTTCTACTTCGCGCCTGTCTTCTGTGAGGTCGTGGTATTTAACCGGTCGGCCTATTCGTGCAGATGTTGCTGGCTCTATCACCGTAAAACCAAGTTCCAACTTTTAAAAAATATTTTTAAAAATACATATTTACAGCATATTTTTAATGTGTATTGTACGCACTAACACAACAGCAATACGAGATCTGTATATTTAAATGTCCGCGCACGCGTATTCGACCAATTTGTCTCTATTTCACATTTTAACTTAGCATTAAGTACGCCACCAATTGATTAATGAATAGGCGAGATATAATACAAGTTATTATCAGAATTTTGATAATTGTAATTTTCTTCTATTCAATCAGAACTAAACCAATCTAACCTAGAAGCTTTTGATGAGGCTGATCTGCGGGGGAGGGAATCTAGGATGTGTTTTGTAATGGTATCTAATCTCTATTCATAAGACTGATGGTTGTTCTGAATGAATGAATGAGTTTTAAATATTTTTCCTTATTCTAAATCCTTTATATAAGTAGACTTGAATATTTAACACGAACTCTATCAAATTAACACAATCAGACATAAGATAAATCGACGTTGAAATCCACCGACAGTTCGCCGCGCCGAAAACTAGTATAAATTTAGTCAATGAGTAAATATTCAAACACCACATTCCTTACAATGTTTAATTACAAAAAAACTATAATTAAAGATAACGATCAAGGAACATTGACGGAATATGTACCATAACCCGCACACTTCACGGCTTTAAACTCCCTGCGGCTAGATAAAAATCTAATATCCTTGTTGCTTTTCAGACGTGTCATACATGAAACGGTCGTGTGACATAACTTGTCGCCCCGGGCGCCACTCGTAAACACGCGTCGACAAACTTTTATTTTACAATCGAAATACAAAGACTTCAACCTTGAATACTCTGTACTAACATTTGATAATGAACCTACAAATATTTCATTAACTGCAACATGAAATTTGTAATTACTTTTATATGAGCGAAATTCTATTTGCAGTTTAATTAATAAAGTGTTAATCAAATTTGATACTTATTAAAGCTTAATTAAAGTTGATATTAAAGTTAAGGAGCTGTCAGTTTAGGTTGGTTTGTATAACGCTACTAAATCAAATCGCAGTCAATTAAGATAAAGCTCGTAGACCGACAGCGGTGGACAATAGGGCAAATGACTAATCCGGCGTTTTGTTTGCTTAACTGAATTACAACTCGGCCGCCCGTTGTGAATGGAATTCCTATTACCTAATAATAAATGTGCCCCGTACTCTGACGAACATATCGCATATGTCAGAATATCCGCTGTATATGTTTATTTAGAGAAAATTTCAAATTCTCCCGATTTCATAAATATTCATTATATGATTACTGAAGATATAGAAAGGTCGAAAATTCAAAAATCTGGAGATCACTATAATTTTCATGTTTGAGCCAAAAGAGAAGATCACATTGGTCTAAATCAGTTTTTGATTTTAATCATGAATGATATCAATGAAAACTATAAAATCTGCCTAAGAATCACGTGGTGGACTATACCTTATAATTTCTAGAGAAAAGGCTTTCAAGTATTGTCTTTTGTTCATGTAGCAGAACATTAAGGAGCACATATGTACATATTAGTCCACCGACCACAAATATTTTTTTTGTCTCCTGCGACACACAAATACGATCGTTCATTACATGTTAATTTGTCCCATGTATTGATCTGTTCCTCATACATTGCAGATTTTATCAAGTTTGTAAAGTAAAGCTTATCTAATAAAGTGATCTAAAAAACAAGAATAGCTGAAATATATAATGCAGTTTAAATTGATATACTTTGAATGTTATTTTTAGAGTCTATACTTGTCTATTTTCATTAGAAATGATTTCATACATGTAATCTCACCCGCTGAGCTTTCTTTCCAATTAAGATTGTCAGCATTTATACTGTTGTGATAGATGCGCAGTAGATTTTACGAAACGCCGTCGCTTTAAATTTGCTGGACTGAGGTGGTGTCGGTACGGTTTTGGAGCTGTATTCCTGTATTGTAAAAAACAAATACAATTGACACGACGCACTGTACTCGCATCAAATTGAAAGATCCCAAAAGCAATCACCTCACTCTAGCTTTCTGGCAGTCGTCTTTTGCAATATCTCAGACGATGAATGTAGTTCTACAAAAATCTAGTGGGGCATCACATGTATAGTGACTGTGGTATACATTATTAGAACAAGAACTATTGCACCGTCCTTTGAACTTTATTCAACTTCAATTTTCAGCTCATTATCTTTAAACTATTGCGGCAATTGTATACGACCAGCTAGTTTGATTTCCATTTCACCTCTCCTATTTATACTGTTGGCATTTTAATCTAAATATAATTAGTTAGGTGCAACAATTTATTGAAGGAAATATCAGATCTAGATCTGACAGACATACCGATTTAATGTACCAAGAAATCGATACCACGGTTTCAATAATAGAACAACTGATTTAAGGAGACCGAGCCGAATCGTTATCTCTGATTTGAGCCGTATATAGTTTCATTAAATATTTATTACATTCTACCGGATTACTGTCACAATCGTTTACAAATCTTGTCAAAATACATGTTAATTACTTTGAAGGTATCGATTCGTATTTAGGAATCTAGTAATCGATTGTTTCGTTAATTTGATTTCGATTAATACCAATCATTGTACAATTTCTCTGTATTAACTCTTCATCAACATCTCCCTGCCCGTTTCCCACTCGTTTGGGGTCGGCACAGTATGATTGCAGTCCATACTGTATAGGTTTTGGCTACAGTTTTTACCTGCCTGACGGTTTTTACCCTCCTCGGGAAGAAGTATTTACTTTTTATGCATTCATTAATTCACTTCAATGTTACCATAAAATAATTATTTATTAAATATTATAATTAATAAAAGAAGAATTGTTACATAGCTCCCGGAAACTGCTAGACATTTGAAATCTTTTATCATCTTTTATGAACGAACGCACGTGGAAGATTCACATTTATTGACTAATTCATTTTTTTAATCTTTTCTATGCAAATATACGCTGTACAAGAATTGTTTACGCCTTTTAAGAGATATTAATATTTTATAACAATGATAAATCAAATGTTTATAACGTAACTAAGCGTAGGCTAAATGCAGGTAATGAAACACCCACTACGTCTTATCTTGTGTAATTAAATTGGAACAATCGACTTCAATAACAGACCAAAATCAATTAGGTTTTGTTATATCTATTAAGCAAATCATAAATTAATCTAAAAAAATGGAAAGGTATTAAACGATTTTCCAATATTCATCTTTCATATTAAACAAACACTATTTATTATTAAATATATGGCAAATATTGAATAAACAGGCAATAATACGCTAAAAAGTACGGATTGGCATTGTCATGATCCTCGCATAAACTATTCCTTACGGATTTAAATTTAAACGACCAAACCAAACTTTTTAGCTGAATACGAGTGGTGGATTTGAAACTACAGAAAACTTTCCTTCCCCCTTTCCTTATAAGGAAAGGATGGGAGATGGGGTTGGGATCGATAGGATAAGGAAACATCTTTTTCCTGTCTACCCCTCCTTGTCCATTAAAGGTAGGAAAAGCATCTGCGACGTTGTTGTTGTTGCTATGGGTTACTTAAACAAATGAACCATTTGCTCATTTGCTGTCTACTTCCAATAAAAAAAAAACACTAGATCGGAACGACCGACCGGATCCATGCCGTAGATTAAACATTTGAACTTTGTTACATCAAGAACATATTAATGACCTGAACTAACATTCCTCAAACTACATATATATATTTCTTACTCAGTAAAAGTAAAAACCAAAGCAAAGCGTGTCAAGTACATTTTTAAGACGTCCAACTGCCAAACGGGATTATAACGTCAAGTCAAAAACATATGTGTGGAATTTAACTGACGCATGTTTGTTTACGCCCGCTATTAATAACTGAGGTAGAATAAAATTAATATAGACATTAGAGCAGCCGCCTTTCTCTCGGTGACCCCTTACCTTGACTCGCCGCGCCCTGCGGCCGGCATACCGTGATACACGTCACTGCGCCTACGGCTCCTATACATTTGTTCTATATTTAATTGAATATCTAATTGTAATTTAAATAAAGGATTTCCGCTCGTTTGTTGATTGCCGTTCAGCATTCTTTCATTGTCACGAATCGCCTCTGAATTATGGCTGTTCCATTTTATATCAAACAGTATTCACAGCCATCAATATATTTTTATTAATAACAGTGGTAGAGCCTGAAACAACATCCGTTACACGAATGGGCCGAAGCGCTGAAGTACCACGGCCTCGTAGACAGGCGTCAAGTATTCTGCGTTTCAGCCGACGAATTAGGTGACGTTTTCACTGACAGGAAACATTACAAACAGTTTTCACAATTACATCAAAAACACCTTAGTTTTGTGTCCAGTATGGTGATTTAGTAACCGTACAAAAAATAAATCATTACAACATATTTTCAAATGTATAAAAGCTTTCATTATCTTGTTATAATAGTGCATCTGAGGAGATGGAACTTAAGATGGTGGGTTTCCACTGGCGTAGTCTCTCATAAAAAAACTGAGATAAAAATATGTTGATGTTAATATTTTCGGCAGTGCAAACCCACGGTAAGTAACACAGACCACATTTGTCAAATGTAGGCACGTAAGAAATTATACTAATTTAGCGTAACAAAACAAAAATAACTAAAAGTTTTATCCCGTGAGCTGTGTGTGAGAATTCTTTGTTTGTGAAAAAAGACATTAAAATTAATTGAATTGCCGGTTTAATTCATAATCAAATTCAATGAAATTGACAACGGTTTAATGTAACTTGGAATTATAGGTAAATGTCAAAAGGTTGTTATTGGTCTCCCTGGTAACAACATAAAGTTGGTGTCTTTGTGTCACGCATCTTTTATACCAAACGCGCCAAAAGTAGCATAGAGAGTAGCACTTCAAAAATCCTGCATGCATTTGCCTTAGCCCGGATGTACAAGATCGTGTAGAAGTAATAAATTCTTAATCAAAGTTCATTAGCGCTGTTATTTGTAAGGCATGGAGCTCTGATCACGTAGTATAAATGATTTAGTTTCAATATTCGCGGACGTCGCCGCAAATGCGCCTGTCCGCCGCCGAGTTATTTATACCCATAGCTCGATTGTTTATTATTGCCCTGCTTATGTAATAAAGCTCGGTTCGCATGGAAATTTATTTTACGGCACGAGCCCAGGTCGTTTTTATTCGGATACGATTGGACTGTTCTAACGCATACGCCTTGAGCATTTACAATTTCTATGGCCATAGTATAATAACATTTATCCCTGTTTCTTCAGATTCCTGCATAAATTTAGAGCTTAAATAATTTTCACTTGAATAAATCCTGATATAATTCTCAGGCAACACTTAAAGCTTCTATCAATGTTGTGCAGTTTTAATATATCAATCCTTGTCGACATATGCGTCCTCTACCGACACTGAATCAATTTTGTGATTTGTATTCAAGTGGTATAGTCCGCAACAACAACATCTGTTTCACTAATACGCCGGCTTACAGAAGTCGCGTAAAGTAGAAGTATTTCTGCGATTCGTCAGATGAGTGAGGTGCCGTAGGACTAATACCGGTCCTCTTCCCCTTCCCATCCTTTTCTTATTAGAAAAGGGTGGGAAGGGGAAAGGGATTTGACGGAAAGGGGCATGGAAAAGAAAAAGAAATATCCCTTTTTATCTTGCAGATGCCTATGGTCTACTCATAAGTACCAAAGGGTTACTTAATGTAAGGTAAATCGCTTGCTCGTTTGCCACCTTCAGTAAAAAAGCCTAGACTGAACTAATAATGAAGTACGGTGGTCCAAATTATTTAATCCTAAAACTACATTTGATTGAGTAATACATGAATATGAACTTTAAGATACTTTATTAATTAATTCTGCTGACTTCGATCGATTCAGTCCCTAAAATCGATTTCGTAAAGCCACTTGTGTGATAAATCTTTAATTCAGTGGGAATATAGAGCAAATGTAAACCATTTCGACTGTGGACAAATTCACGGCATTTCGTAATATATTTCAAAAGCAATTGCTAGTCATTTAACTTCCGACACATTGTTAAAAGGCCCAGACAAATTGCTAAAATTAAGACTAATACAGCAAATATTATTTTTTTTTTATATCATAATTATATTATTTTATATCATATTATATCAAATATTTTTTTGTATCATAGATTGAAAATATAATTTTACTACCATTTAAAAAGAGTGTAATGATATAAAAGATGAAGGTGCTAAAAGAAAAATAGCGTGTCTTAAAAAGGATACTTGGAAGAAGGAAAGTACGGAAATAAGTAATTTTTGAGCGAAGGTATGACGAACTTAGAGGAGCCTTCAAAACTCCAAATACCACTATACCCACAATAAAATATGAGCTATGTTTCAGAGTATGGGCACTGGCATTTACTTCTTTCTAATATTTTTGAGGTCGTTAGTCAGTACTATATTGTACGATGGTAAAGGTTGCTATACAAGTACCACCAAGTTTAAAAATTCAAATAATTTGATGCCATTAAGAAACCAGTGCTCTTTATCAACCTCTGTTGAGAATCATCCAATCACTAAATTACCACATCCATCGTTGAACTCTTTTTTTCAAACATCTTTCAGAGTCACACCGCATAGCATCCGTTCATAAATGGCGTGAGTAAACATCAAGCTTTATAGAACCACTAAATTAATGGCTCGTATTAAATTCATTTATGTAGGCAATTAATACGCGTTGGATGTTTTAAAACAATCCCCATTGAAGTCTGTCCCGGGGCGATCGACGGTGTTGCGACCGGCAAATGGGCCGAGACACGCTATTCCACGGCCGCGTATGAATTACTCAGTAGTTACGTATTACACAATCGCTCAATTTTCTGTCCGTTTGTGTAGCAATTTTTATCATAGATCCGGTATCCTTTCTTCTTCGTTTCAGCCAATGATTACCTAAAAATTTAAATTGCCACAAAATCGGTTCCTGCCGCCCACATCCTGTGGTCTCCCTCAACCTTGGACAACCAGATCGTCGTTGCATCTTGCGGGACGTACATCTACGCCGCGTCGGCCTGTACGAGGCTTTCTCGAATCTTTCAGGTCTATACATATCATGCATAAGAATGCATGTATGTATGTACATAGTTTCAAATACAGTATCTCATTTAAGTGAGTTAGCATGTTAGTAATGCGTTAAATTTTGCTACATAATTTTTTTCGTCGTGTTTATTGTGGAACTATGTAAAAACCACATGTAGACACGGGAATCAAAACAGTATTATATAATAACAAATATTCTCGTAATAGTTGGCACTTGGCAGGCCCTCTAATAACAGTGTTTCAAGCGTGTAATATTTAACGCCGCGCCGTACTGCAATGCGTGCAGTTCCACGATTTAACATTGTTTACTTGTCTATTGACAATAAAACTATATTCACTACTTTTGTATTTACGCATAGAATATTAACGTATCGTTAAATGTCCAATAAACGAGTACTAGGAGAGGTTTTCATGCACATTTTAAACATCGTCAGTTTATAATCGCACTAGGTATATTATAAACTATCAGCAAATTTTTAACTGAACGAATCATTGACGTATCATGTCATGATCTTAACAAACCTATATTTTCTTTGATAAACTATTGAACATAAAAAATCTTTTTAACATATTATTACTGTATATAAAAAAGCGTATTAATAAATGTAATATATAAAACTAAACTTTAACATAATGCAAGCAAGAAATCAGTTCACAATGTAACGATTTAACTTCGACAGTTTATAAACTGTCGGAAAATTACACATTAAATTGACGATGAATCGTTCAGTTCACAATTTACCGTCAATTTATAATATGTTACGCTTATGTTTAACGGAGGAAGTCCACAATTTGACATGGACACATTCATAATCAAGTTGGATCCTTGTTCCAAAACCATAATCCTACTATCCTACTTCCTACTTATAATATAAATGTGAAAGTTTGTATGTATGGATGTCTGTTACTCTTTCACGCAAAACCTACAGAATGGATTGAAATTAAGCTTATACATCAGAATAACACATAGGCTATAATTTTAATTAATAATCAAATTGAATGAAATTGACAACGGTTTATTGGATCTATTGGGTTTATTGGATTTGGTTAACAAAAAAGCCTGCGACGGCATATATCTATCTTTTATGTGTAAGCCATTATCGCCAAAATAGTGAAACATCTATTAATTAAAGGGCGGAACGAAGTTTGCCGGGCCAGCTAGACTCGTCTACTTACTACTTCTACACAGTTCTTCTTTCTTGTCGCAGTGACGTCAGAACCCCCAGACTGCTAGGCGAGTGACCTCTGCATCTGGCCGCGTTTAGGCTCGGCGCTGTTGCCTACCTGTGTGCAAAAGCAGTGTACCATTTGTGTGTGTAATGGATGGGTCGCACTTGGAAACTGCACTGGCACTGCTTTTAGTGGTGAAGTAAAATGTCTGGTCTCAAGGAGCTTAGTATACATGAGTTCAGCAATAACAATTGAAACTAACTCCTTGATAGTTCATGAAATACCATGACCCTTCCCGAGGAGGGTTGGCGTCAGGCAGGTGGCCGGCCGTAAAAACTGTAGCCAAAACCTACACAGTATGGACTACATTCATACTGTGCCGATCCCACATGAGTGGGAAAAGGACAGTGAGATAGTGATAGTTCGTGAAATAAAAGGGGGTGTTCTTAACATTATCTATCAATTAAATTAGTTGTTTTGCGTCTTGATGATGCGGTGGTACCTTTACGGAGATTGCCATCGCTGGTGAAATGTCCAACTAAAAAGGCAATTTGGAAAGTAATATCCCATTGAAATGTTTCCTTAGTTGAACGAGTTTATTACTTCAGTCTTTTCTTCCCCAACGATAATTGGTACCATTTAATTTAATTGAAGCTTTACATTGTTGGAATGTTTTTGACGGAAGTTACATATTGTACTATTCTATCAGTGCCGACTTTATATTCAACTGAATACCCCTTTAATATAGAAATAACCATCCGCATTGTCGCTATCGAATCATCAATTATGGTAGAGATATTTGTCAACTTTTGTGTGAATTCGAACTAAGTTGTTTTTTACTATACCGCAATTTGTT
>JWHW01008619.1:278990-293918 GCA_000931545.1 Papilio glaucus
AAGCCACATCCTCAAGCCGGACGAGGAACAAAGCCACGTATAACGGGAATATTTCACCTTTAAATATCTTTCAACACCTCTATGTTGGCAGTGCAATTATAAAGCAGTGAAATAACAAGAAAAATGTAAAGATTGAACCAAGAAATTCAATAATCTTTGTTTACATAGATTTTATAGGTATAATAATAACGTTCCTCATCAACAGGACTCATTTTAGGACTGACCGTGGGTTTACATTGCCGAAAACATTCACATAGAATATATTGTCATCTCAGTTTATTAAAGAAAGATAGAGAGAAAGCTTGTATCGGACACGATTTTACGCTAGTGGAAGACCACGGTTAAAGTAACAATCACAAATGTAGCTCGGTATTGCTATTAGACTAGGTATCCTAGGGTAGCATTGTGACACCAAGAGAACCTCCAGATTGTCTTTGAGGTGTTTACTTCTGCGCTCAAGCTAGTTTGACTAGCTAAATTACAAATTTTACCGTCATCCTTTAAATTGAAACGCAATTATCAAAAACGCTTTCTGCTAAGAAGTAAATATCCACTTGTATGTGCGTTACTCATCGAATTAATAAGTCCGAAATATTGAATACAATTCTACAATGAGATTGTTTAGTATAGTTTATTTCAATTATTTAGTTATAAATCATGGGGTAGTAAATAAACGCAGTAAAACTACAAAATCGACTTAAAGTCGGGAAAATATTGAATCATTCTGGAAACGCTTATTGGATCGGGATAAAATTTAAATGAGACCAATCGGAAAACAAAAAACAATGATTGCAAAAACAATTTTCAAACTCAAAAAATTTTCGCTCCATAAATGTCAAAGTACTGGGGTAATAGACGTAAAAGAATACAAGAGAATCATTTGAAATATGCAACGAATCCTTCCGTATTTCTAACACTATTCATACTTCTCGCCGATAGTATCCATGATTGAAATCAGATAAGGCAAGAGTGAAAGACAATTGAAAACTTGTATACCGGTTCGATTCCGGCAGTTCATCGCAAAATGCTTTATTATATACTGTTAAATTGAGGGAAATCGGTCGACATGCCAAGGCTTTCCGACTTGAAGATTGCTTGATAAAATAGTCTAGTGCCGGAATTGTACGGAGGTATATGAGGCATTCCTTATATATATTATGCATTACACTCATTATTTTAAAAGCACAGATCTACATATTATATCTTATTTTAAGATCCATAAGAGTTTTTACCAAGTAGGCTCTTAACTACTACTAGCACTAATACTAATGTTAAAGTGCTAGGCTTGTACACATCTGACAAGTCCTTACCCATCAGATGTATACAAGCCTAGGCTAGGCATCCTTGAAACTACTGAAGGGACCTGTCAGCAGCATAAATATCTACTACTTCACGCCAGTATTCTGTGATATTGTGGCAATCGGTCGTGCCTCGGTCTACTTTGTGCTGCTGCCTCTTCCACTATTAAAATTACTCATTGTATATTACAATGTTTTTTTGTACACATCTGACAAGTCCTTACCCATCAGATGTATACAAGCCTAGGCTAGGCATCCTTGAAACTACTGAAGAGACCTGTCAGCAGCATAAATATCTACTACTTCACGCCAGTATTCTGTGATATTGTGGCAATCGGTCGTGCCTCGGTCTACTTTGTGCTGCTGCCTCTTCCACTATTAAAATTACTCATTGTATATTACAATGTTTTTTATTGATTTTAAATGATACTTTAAGAACATTAATGTGGCCATTATTATAGACTACATAAAAAGCAGTCTAAATAATTTCTATTAGGATATACTATGGATGCGTAATGCATTAACAAAGGGTCTCGGGTAAGTGTATCGAGATAATTATTTCCAATCGGCCCATCGCAAGAACAATACGGCGCGTGTGCCGACCTCATTATGTTCTGCGACCATAAGGTGACCACGCGTCATGATTCTGATGGGTATAGTGAACAATAAGTATATTTGTAGTGTAAAGTGTAGATTTTTCTCTTGTTACACCACTTTCGAGCGAAAATCATTAGAGCAATGACAATTTACCTAAGTAGTTATGTGTACACTCACCTTTTGTTGTTCGATATTTGTTTTTTTTTTCAATTACTTTGCTTAGTAAGTTTTCATGTAGTGTATAACTTCCATTAGAAGTCCACTCTGAAAAGCTCAGTTATCTAAAGCTCGGATGAATGCAGACGTCAGCTATTGAGACCTCTTATTATAAATTAAATTATCGATTTAAAAAAATACTACAATTAAATGAAGAAGTTGGCAACCCTACAGCGAGCACATATGATTTCACCGCTACGCTATCTCGACTAATACATCAATGGCGTGTCCAGTATTGTTGCCGACGGGACTCAGGCGGCCGAGACACAATACGTTACGTCGCAATTGACGCAACCGTATCCATTGATCACCAACTCCTGATGCAACTTTTTAAATTATATAGCCTTTATCGCTTCGAAATCGATTTAGTTCGAAACACTATCGGAAAGTATTGTTATAGTTTGAACTAGTTTAATATCAACCTTTGTCCCAGGTGACCTGGTAGAATAACCATGTATGTTATAGGCGAAAGTGTCAGTCAATCTGACCGTACAGTTTGTTCCAAATGGAAATGGAAATTTTGTAAACAAACAAACGTCACTTACCTATCATGACGGCCATTGTACTTTTTATACTTTCATCAGCAATATTGTAATTTTGAGGAAATCTTGAGATAAAGTGAAGTAAAATTGTATAATATGCTAATGTTAGAAGATATTGTTAGAAAAAGTTGTTTTTACGAATTTTAGCGTAAAAGGTAAGGTATACTTTGTTTACAAACTTCCCATCTTGGTTTGGAACACACTATAAGTGATCCCATCGTCCGTTACAATGCCTTATGTATAATTTCCTTCTTTTATTACGTAAAACTTAATTTACAGTAAAATATGCGTGATAATGATAAGCTACCGTATTTCGCACCAGATTTATAGAAAGTCTCTTGTCATCGGAACAACATATGCCCTAAGCTTTCTCTACAATCAAATAACTTTATTAGTTTACATTTGACTCACGTGTATAACGTTTTATGTATTGTGAACAGAAGTATGTCTATGTTTTGAAACATTATGGGATGTTGAAACGGTGTTTTATACCATTTTTTAAAGTAAAAACTTCTTAAGCCCCGTTAGACGATATTTGTTAGGGGAAAATCTCGTTGACAACGTGCATCACCAACGTGCTTATTTGAATTTGGAACAGTTTCGACGACCTTTTTTCAGTTATATTAAAAAAATTGTATTCGATTTTGAATGTCATTGCTAAGAAACAAGAATTTTAAATTTTCACTTCTGTCGACTGTCTGTGTTTTTTTTTTAAATAACTGCCGCATATCATAATTTGTGGACAATCAATTACAAAACGAAGGGTATCATTTAAACGTTCCTACCCGTAAATAGATGGCGTTGAATTGACTGTTTTATCAACATTAACATAGAAACTAGGGGTCCGTACCCTGCGGTGAAATAATTATACACCGTTTATCATCGATAACGAGGCCTATCATTTTGGCCCACCTCTATTTATTGTTCATTTAATGTACTCGGGATACAAGCAATCTTGTTGTGAAAGACAGTTACAAAACCTTAAAGTTTATTTGTTCCGCCTTAGAATCTATTTATGTTGTGTTGCCATATTCGCTGGCTGGGTTACACCCAGATCGATCCTTTATTGAATTGAAAGCACATTAAGCTTGAGGATAGTGAGCGATAGTAAGGGGCGCGGCGCGAGGGTGGTCGCATCAAGCGAACAGTCCTGACATCGGTGTGAGATTCGCGCTTAATTTTATTTTTGCGCGCATCAGCTTTTATTTCGCTCTAACTGATAAGATAATTGTTTAAATTGTATAGGTTGTAAAGAATTATCATAATGTGCATGAAATGTTTAAGGTTACTAACATCCATACATATCCTCAATAAGGATTAATACTGTATTTCTCTAAATAGCTTTTCAACTACCGCATTGTACGTGACCATATTTTTTGAAGTCAAAACGGGTATAGTAAGGTTTCTTTAAAAGATATATGCATACTTTTTTTAGATCATTTTAAGATATACAATTCCATAGAACGTTAGTTTGATCTATGTATATCGTAACGTTTAGCCAGCGTTGCTATGTAAGCGCACATAAATATGTTTCCTACATCATGTTACAAATCTTTGAAGTTCTCTGCTTTTCTCTACTATAATATGCATATTAACCTTTTACTTAAGAATTACTCTGTATATTGATGAAAACCGCAGTAACCCGTTGTGTAGTTAGAAAGATCTAAGGGAACAGACAGCAGAAATGACTTTGTTTTATACTATGTGAAGAAGATGAAGTCCCTTTAAAGAAATGTACCACTACCATTTGTATACAAAACAAACACAAGTATATGTTGTACATATTATGCCTTACATGATATCCCCATTATTTTATATCAGTATATTATAATTAGCAGAATTAGTAGTCGTCAGTTGTGTTACGCTACTATGGCCTTAAGTGTCCGAGGATTCAATTAAATAACGGCGAGAATACATGTGCCGTTACATATAGAAGAGTTTGCCTACGAATGAAGTCATTGTAACTAATACTTTTCATAATTACAAATAGTCATAGTTAAATATGATTCTGAATTAAGTTCCCTTAATCGATTTTTGACATTACAAATTTCATTCCTAAAAATCATTACTTGTTTTCATTATTTTTTAATATATACAGGCATATCCAGTGCGTCTCATCACGTTAACTATGTCATAATAAATAGAGGCCAGCTAAATCGCCACATGTGATATTTGGTTTCCATTAACCATGTTACTCTACACTTAAGTTCAATAGGTGTAATCTTGGGATTTTCGAAATTTCCTAATATGGACTCATTTGGTATGGGAGCCGGCTCTGTCAGCTGATATTTGCTGGACGACGGGGTCATTCACCCAGATCGGATACCGAGTACGTAGCTCGTATATAGATTTGCTAGACAGTATGGTCGGGTTCACGATAAATTCCTTATACAATTTCGCCATATCGCAGTTTATTAAACTGGATAGAGATATGTAGAATTATCAAATCATTCGCTTCCTCAGTACTGAAAGAGATTGACGTTTAAGATAGTTATTTACTAAGTACTAGCAACTTATATCGACTAGATTGGTGACTTGCTGAAAAAGGTTTAAAAATAGTAACCGACTATTGATGTATGATTGTAGGAGAAGCGAGAGGTATGTCAGGATTGTGCCTAATGGAACACTGAACGCAAAATTCATCGTATTTAAAACAAAATTCTCCTCCTAATGTGTAATAAGTATCTGTTGAAAATTATTACTTACTACCTTAACATAAAATTGAAAAACATTTAAGTTAAAAAGTGCAATCTATCTATACTGCGTTTTTTCATTCGTTTGGGATCGAATTTTAAAAACATCTGTAATTTTTTTTGTAAAAAAAAGATTATATTAAAACAGAAAGATCTTTTATATCATTAAAATAGAGCAGAAAGTACTCAAATACATCGAAATTTATAAACAAACATTACACAATGCTCTGTCAAAGGTCACACGATAAACTACTGAAGCGGTAACCACAATGGAGTAAGCAATAAAACTAAATTTACCAACGTCGCTGCGCATAATTCAAACGGAATTGATGTCCTCACTAATCTGTCAATTAGCCGGCATTCTTGTGCCCTGACCTACACTCTGTCGTAAGCTCCGGAGGATGACTCACGTCCATTGTTAACCCTTAACTTGTTGCATTTACGTATCTTACCGTTGTTTTACAAACATTTAACTGGTAAATATTCACAAATGATATTTAAGACCCGTTGCAAATATTTAACTTTGTATTGTATGTCTTTCGGGCTAATGAACGATCGTTTCGATTTTCAAGCTTCGTATAGGAACGTGTCAAATTGGTTTATCTGATACTAAATTTATGTACACGTAATATGTTTCATGATTCCGGCCACTGTCATGCTTCATCTAGGATTGAATCCTGGATGTTCGATTTAGGCAGGCTAGTAAGTAAGTTTGCATCATAAAGATAAATCCTGCGTCCTACTAATATTATGAATGTTTGTTACTCTTTGGAATGGATTTTAATGAAACTTTACAATAATATACCTTATCATCATCATCTCCTTGCCTTTTTCCCACTCGTGTGAGGTCGGCACAGTATGATTGTAGTCCATACTGTATAGGTTTTGGCTATAGTTTTTACGGCCGGCCGCCTGCCTGACGCCAACCCTCCTTGGGAATAATAATATAACAATAATATACCTTATACATCAGAATAATACATAGACTATAATTTATAAAGATATTGTGTGAATTATTCAAAGTATAACGATAAGTGTCAAGTAAGGCGGAAAATTTCACCATATGCGAGCTATTCTGGTGTGCGCATACATAATGTATAATGGAAATGTTTGCAGCAGCGACTGCATATATCTATCTTTTATATGTAAGCCATTATCGCCAAAATAGTGAACCATCTATTAATTATAGGCCGGAACAAAGTTTGCTGGGTCAGCTAGTTAAATACACAAGAACATTTATTATTATATGCTTCTTAGGTTTTTGCAGAGGTACTTCGATGTTTAATTACAGATCGATCAAGAATCTTATGATTCGCATTAGACATGATTATTATAAGCAATGTAAGACGTATAAAATACTTGAAATATAAATAATAGATTTGAGGAAAAAAATTAAAAGTACAGGGCAAGAGTGAGAAATCGACCAGAATGAGAAGACCAAAAAAATATTATTAGTAACCGATAAATATGAGTAGAGGGATAGATGTAGAAGATACGAGAGACGTGTAAAAGAACCATGCCAAATGGATATTGCAATCTACGAATGTAGATTTCACTTGCTTTAACTTAACTTTTGTTCTAAAATTTGCAATAATTTACTTTTAAACTTGAACACTAACCTAACTGTGTAAGTTAGGTTACCATCTTTGGATCCTTTTCGTGACGCCTGATGCATTAAGATTGCGTTTATCACCACCTTTGTACTAAAGCTCGTAAGGCGATTATTCTCAATAGCTTCATTACCTGGATTAGTATTATGGTAATCGACCGTTTCTAGTGTTATATCGTCCCGTCACGCGACAGCTAATGCACGGGAACTAGGTTAATATGAACCCAAGAGTGTATTAAGAGGTGGGGGTTCAAACGTTGTAAGAGAGATTTAATATATATTTATGACTTTTTCATTTTATTTTCCCGTTGAACAGGGCTAGGTCCATGACCTTACTCACAATTTAATTGCAAAAAACCGTGCAATTTAATTTAAACGATTTTCCAGCCTATCTGAACCCAATTTAATGTGATTGAAATAGACTTAAAGTCAACTTACGTTATCATTTATTATATTTACACGAATACTACACATTGAAATAAAACTAATTTCACGGATTTTATCGCGTTTATTTTACGTTTTTTGATTCCCGCAGTTTCGAGTAGTTTACAGCGCTCTTGGTCACGGGGGTAATAAAATAAGTAATTACTTAGAACAAATGGCACACAGTTCGGTTTTTCTTGAAAGTAAAATGATCTAAATAAGCACAGTTTTAACATATGTAGACATTGTGATTGTCCTTTGGGTTAAAATTCAAAAATATTGAGACGTACCGTTCGCACTCGAATCGAAGTTTTAAACGAACAAAAAGCATGAAAGTAAAAAGACCACGGTCTGAGATATCCCGACAGATGTTTCCATTCCCATGATGGTAACGAGATGGTCAGATAGCGGGCCTAAGTTTTTGTTGCGGCGATACCGTTTCTGAATTTCTACAAGACGAAAACCGTCCGGGGAGACATCGGGTGCTTTAATGCGGTCCGATGCGCTTATCTGTCACATCTTATCGACCAATAAGGACGTCGCACGTCACTCAATCTGCCAATCTGTAGGCGCGGGCGCGGGCGAGCCGCCGCGGGGGGTTATTTTAAACTGGTACTGTTATAAAATGTGTAGCACGTGGATGATATAATAAGGCACGTGTAACGGGATACTCCGCGCTTACAATAGGGATGTGTATAGGTGTCGTGATTGTAAAGAATGCTAAGTGTATCGTGGACATGCAAATACGGTAATATATTCGTATAATGTAAATGTTTTCCAGGACGACATTTTTAAAACGTATGGCCGCTCTTACCAGTTGCAGAAGTAGTAGGCAGAGATTTCGAATATTGTTGAAGGTAATTGAAGCTGTTCAAAACTTTGTCCTGAAAGATAAAATGTGTGCTAAAGCTACGGGTAGATTTCTATTGCATCAATTCTTAAAGTAAAAACAGTGTATTAATCTCTTCTAAGTTAAGAGTGGCTATCAACTACAAATAATATACTCTACTACACAGCGCAACAAGAGCAGGCGTCCTACAATGGTCCGACAATCTGGTCAATGTTGCAAGAACCCACTAGTTGAAGGCGGCGAGGAACTGAACTTTGTGGCGATGCTTAAAGGACGCCTACCCAACATATTTTAGCTAATGATGATGGATATATGGTACTTTATTGTCTACAGGTGGCCGCTTCTGCTCCTTCTCGCCGTGCATAGAGCAAGTCCAACGCACCTGCCTCACGCTCCAAGAGCTTGGCTTCCAGGATGTCGCCACCATGGAGGTGCTGCAGAGCGAGCTCAAAGTCAGCAAGAGGAACATCGCCATAAGAGACCTGTCGTTCCTGAAACATAAGGTTAGTGTTTTATTTAAGAGCTAAATCATTATTACGTAATAAAATAATAACTTAATGGAAACTGGAAAAACAAATTTATATTTTAACAACAACCGCGTTTGGGTTCCTCTTCTTGGATTTTCTTGGCAGTCCAAGAAGTTTTCTAGTCGGTCCATTATTTCTCCTTACTGCTTGTCGGTAGAAAGAAAGAAACCATGCGTTTATCCATGTAAAGGAAGTATCGTTATAGTTGAGAGGCTCGGAAGCTGATTTTTAACTTGCAAAATATCCGTCTTAATTAAATATTAACGATTAAATTCCTTATTGTTACGTGTTATCAAGAATATCCCGATCCAAAACTATTGAATATGAAAACTAGGTCTGTTTTCCACCAAACCACAAGCCTATGAATTTAGATTAATTAATTATAATTAAAATAATATATTCGCTGATGCGATCTCCACGAATATTGATAACAAATCAATTGACCTCATACCTCATATGACGGTGTATTAGTATACTTTAAACGTCTCCTGCGCAGCCACCTCACGATTACTCAGTCAAACGAGCACGGTAGCACACTCTCGAGTATGTATGTGGGTGTTCCTCATACACACGTACAAGCGAGCACATAAATGAGTGTCGCAACTCCTGTATATTGGAGCAAGGTATTCTGTCAATTATCGTCTCGTTAGGCCTGATCGATCCTCAGGCCCTGACGCGTTGTAACTCGCCCAAGTTAATGTGTCAGTCGCTGTGGGGTCAATGGGCTGTTTCGCGCTGGTATCTCTCCTGTACTTCGACGTACATTACCAGGACAAGACTTTATGTTCGACTGGATGCGCATGCGACATTCTTAACACTATTCCTAGAAAACAGAAGTAAATTTAGTAGTATTATAAAGGTATACTATTTGTGATTGCAAGCATTTACCCTTTCGAAATTATTAAATTGCAACATAAAACAACTAATTTGCAAAATCCACAATATCAAAAACATACCTTCTCAATTAAAACCAACAAAAACCGAATGTAATGATTAATAGTAAACAAAAGTATCACTAAAACATCACTTCATCATTCATCATCATTATTTGTCATCGCATTTCAAAAGGGACATTTCTTGTTATTTACTCTGACACTTGAGAACACGACGACTCTATTTTGTACATATTGATTAATACAAAAGATAGTAAACATTAATTTATAATATGGTCATAGTGAAAAAGAAAAATATAACAAATTCAAAACTTGTACCTAATATAAAAATCCCATTTACCCGAGGTAAATGGGATATTACTTATGTATTACATTAGACAGAAATTACTCATTGACTTTATCGCGCTAGATTTGTCACCTATAACGATTCTATACTATTTTACAAAACTGGTCTAACGACGGGCTTGACGAAATACCTAAAGGGCTAAGTTTAGAATAGTTTGTCACTGTTGACCTGTAGGCGCGCATGCGCGCGCGTAGTTCTGCTTATGATTATGCTAAGCTGTCGAAACTACATAAATCACAGCTAAATCTGTAACATTCCCATCTTGTTACACAATTGGATTATATTCCACTTGTATCCATTAAATGAACCCTGTTTTTTTTTACAAAAACTGTTTTTTATAAATACATTTTTTTTACTTTACGGTGTTTATTGTGAATAGTATTTGACGATGGAATTTAATAAGATTTAATTATTCAGTTCGTGTAATTATCTTTTACGCTATTTAGCAGCACATTAACATTTAACCTTATTTCAAACATTTTTGACACCTTTTTATTGAAATAAATATAAGCGCTGAAACGTCTTTTAATCCTGCTGGGGCAGACGAAGGTAGACCATGCTAGTTTTTTGACCTGGATTTATCCCTTCTCCTCTTGCAATTCCAACCAGATGTATCCATGTAATATAACTTATGTTTATTGTAAACACAAATAAAGAACTATGCAGCGTAGAGTTTAAATGGCAAAAATTTAAGAATAAATGTACTACGCATGGATTAGATCCGTCTGATAATTGGTCGTTGCGGATCTTCTCTGAACGTGAATGCGACCATACATCTCTAGCTGACATCTGACGTGGATTAAGCCCCCGCTTGTCCCGATGTGGACGCACCGCTATCGTCGCAATTGCTGTGCGTGTTTCGAATTCAATTGGTATGAAATTGTACTCGTTCAAAGCGTTGATTTATCGGATCGAAGGGACGATATAAATGGACCGAAGTGGAAAAAGTAGTCCGTAGTCGATATTGCGATGCAACTCCGATACGCGGGGGGCCCATTATGAAACTTAACTGGCAATATATCAATGGATCAGCGGGCATAACACCATTTAAGAAGTATTTACAACTTCAACAGCTATAGTGATATTTGCATATGGTAAAATTAGTTTATTCGCTAGAATTGTATGACATAATTGTCCTTGAAAACAATAGACTGGCTACATTATTCGACTCAATCGAAATAGATCTATATATATAAAAGGCGATAGGTATATGTATGACTCCAACACGGCTGTACTGATTTCGATGAAATTTTCAGTAAATGTTCAGATCGGCCCATCAGAGATCATAATTAGGTGTAGGTGTAGGCTTAGGTAACTACAGCAACTTTTGCATAAATGGACCTAAATGGACCTATGGATATCACGACTTCACATAATACGAGTGTGAAGTAGAAAGAAATGTTAACCCCTATTTTCTTAGTAAATTGCTTATAACTTTTGTGATTTTTCTTGACGCTATTCCTAATCGAGTATCGAAAAACGTTAAATTCAAGAAAAAATCAAATTTTAACGTTTAACAAATTGACTTGGAAACGTCCGAATTCTGAAAAAACATAAATTTGATGTACAAAAAGGTTTGTCTCATCTTATAATAAAAATTGTTTTAATTCTATGACGTAATTGCACTTGACAACAATGAGCTCGATAGCGAGATTTTACCAATATAAGATATCGCTTTCATCTTTAGCACCGAAGTATCCTGGGACGATTAATTAACCAGTAGTATAATATAATCAATGAAATATGCTATAATAAACCAAAGTATCGTGGATGTGAATCAAAATCGTATAATAAATATGAAATTTCATAATAAATAAAGACCTCCTTTATGCATAATATCTTTGTCAATGTTTTGAACAATTCGAACCTTGTTTATCGAATATGATCTTTATTAATATTAAAATATAAAGTGGATATTGGTGTAACATTATGCAACAGTATCAGAGACGTATCGGTTTGCGTTCAGAAACATCACGCCCGCCGTTTGTCGCGCTCGGTCACGTTTCGCAGACGGTAGCGAAATGTGTAGTGTTGAGCCCACATCGATCAAGATCAATCGATATTTTAATCTACTACGACCACGAACTTCGACCGACATTTTAGTCGATGTTTGTTGTACATAACAAAGTACATAAGACCTTTGAAATTTGTCAGCTTAAAAATTCCGTTTATTTGTATGAAAATAACTGTACCTTAAACTGCAGATTTGATCCGAATTTTGTATTTTTTTAATTACAAAAGTTTATACATACTAATTACCTTTTTGTTGAGCATCTGTAACTTGTGGTTACAAAAAAATATCGTCAGAAATAAACACTAAAAATGTTTAATAATATTTACACACGCTTATTCTTGTTCGTTTTTAATTAGTTCTGTATAATTTTCATTTAAAAATATTCTAAGAAATTACAAATAACTTAGCACTTTTTATCGATGTAAACTCGCAACAGCACTAGTAGCAAACAAAATCCGTGGGAAAATCAGAAAAGCTTTTTAAAATCTAGCTAAAAGCCAAGCTCTTTTGCTCTAACACTCATAAATTAGCCGCATTAGATTATCCTCTAGTGCATTATTTTATCCCATATAAGAAGAAACGCCAATTTCGGGTATACCAGAATACAATGCCCTATTCTACGGAGACTGGAGATATGTCCTCGATAAAATATTTTCGGATAGTAATTAAGAACGTTGGTTAAAGTTAATTAGGTGGGAAAAAGCTCGCTCTTAAAATTAAATATTTTAATTTAATTTTCAGAGCAAGCTTTTAAAGCTTTTAGCTAAAAATGTCTCTACCTTTTGGTAGAGACATTTTTATCGATCGTGGCCCAGAGGAGTAGATATGATACTTCAAAATAAAGTATTTTAGATTCAGGATTCCCTCTCGCTTCTTCTGCGTTCAAAAATTTACAAGTAATTTTAATAATGAACAGATCCATAGCCCCAATGAATGTAACCAATCTAGCCAATAGAGTTTGGTCTGTTGTATACCATACCATTTGTTTTATACTTTGGTATCATAATACGAATAAATTGTATTGCGATTGCTAACTACACCAGAAATAAATAGTTAATTCACCTATTATTTTAAATACGTCATCTATTCAATTTCAAGTAACATAAATCTAAGACAGGGCATAAGAAATTTATACCTTCATCTGTTATTAGATCAGCACCCAGATTATACACATACAAATCAAACTCGGGTATAACATTCCTTTGTACGTCAAAATCAAATGTTTCAACCTAATTTGTTTTTTAAGATTTAACAGTGGAGGCCGATTTAGCTCGGAACCTCACGTTTTATCAATGTATCTAACATAATCTAGTTCCTGATCAAATACCAGATGAGGGTATAAATTTCTTATGCCATGTCTTATCTCTCAATCGTTACAAAAGCGTCTAAGAACTGTCGCGTGTTAAGTTGTAAGTTCTCAAACTGTCTAAGACCACTGCCAACACTGTCTACAGTGGAATTATTCACTAAGCAACGGACTATTTGCACTAATTCTTTAATGACACAGATAAAGCATCCGACATTAGTCTGTTGATAGTTTTTAGGACATAAAACATACATTTGCACGTAAATCGTAAGAACCTGGTGTTTAAAATTTTAGTTATTTTAGACTTTAATGTTATTTTTAAGTTGTAACTAGTTGAGAATTCAAAGCCCGAGATGTTACCATAGTTTCGTTTGCATATAAACGATTCATACATACGCCATTATCTTGCGTACCTCATAAAAAACTTCAAGTATGCTATTATGATAATACCAGGTCCCGACATTGTCGTATCTTCGCTCAACCGCCGAATAAGGTCGGGGTTCAAAACCGCCGGGTGGCGGCCAGTCTCTATGATTGGTGGTCACCACTACCACTGCCACTGTTATGGTCTGTGGCTTTGTACCGACTTACTCTATGACGCATTGTTTGAAATGAAACGTTAATATTTAACTTGCATTTTCATTACATTTCTCTATATTTCATGCATTTCAAAGCTACCGTAATCCAAACTTCATACTCGTGGATGTATTTGCCACCATAATCAGTCGCATCGTGACGTATAGTATCCATCGCTCACCTTGGACAGTGGGTAACAAACGGCACGAGAAGTATCACCGGTGGCAAATATCAATGGGGATAAAAACTGCCTTTTGCTCACTTCAGAAGTCGCTACTATTGATTATACCCAATCAAATCTGTCAAACTTCATATAAAATATTGAAACCTAAACTCTGTATTCCTTATTTTCTTATAATAACACGCTGTGCAGCTATTCATTTAAAATATAGGAATTCATATATTTCCTAAAGATCCTAAGCAAGGAAAACTGTGGAAAAAGACTCTTCGAAAGAAAACTGGAAGATGCATCTCTTCTTCTTAATTCGGCTTTTAGTTCAGCTACTCTCCACATCGAATACATTTTCTGTTAATAATATGAAAAAATATCGTCGCAAAATGTGCGTGATTTCAATTCCACGTTCAAACCGAATAATTCGGTTTTGTGGATTTGGATGGATTGCATTTGTATGATAATGTTACTGATTAATAAATAATAAAAAAAAAACAAGTGTGTCCGCATGTTACAGCGTTCCAGCATAATGAACACATCGCCCAATCATCAGTAAATGATGTGTGTGTCCATAGCTTTTGTTCCTGAAACATCTGTGTTTACTTAATAATAAATAATAATTATTAACTGTTGCATACTCGTATTATATTAATGTATTTAACACAAGCCTATTATAGTTACATTCTCACAGTTAAATAAACTTATAAGTTCGAATATTCCGTTCGACTATTGTCGTAAACCATTTCAAACCAAGTTTAAGCTTGCTTGGGAATGGTTACAAATAATTAGTATATTATTTCGATAATCTGCTAACATTTCATATGCCCGAGGAGAATTGGCGTCAGGCAGGCGGCTGGCCGTAGTAA
>JWHW01008619.1:294819-305262 GCA_000931545.1 Papilio glaucus
CTTCTCCGAAAATACATACATTGTTTTCATTTATTTCGATTCCACGTGATTTCAATTCCACTTTCAAACCGAATAATTCGGTTTTGTGGATTTAATTGCATTTGTATGATAATGTTACTGATTAATAAATAATTTAAAAAAAACAAGTGTGTCCGCATGTTACAGCGTACCAGCATAATGAACACATCGCCCACTCAATCATCAGTAAGTAATGTGGTCCATAGCTTTTGTTCCTGAAACATCTGTGTTTACTTACTAATAAATTATAATTATTAACTGTTTCATATTATATTCATGTAATAAACACAAGCCTATTATAGTTACACTCTCACAGTTAAATAAACTAATAAGTTCGCATCTTCCATTCGACTATTGTCGTAAACCCTTTGAAACCAAGTTTAAGCTTGGTTGGGAATGGATACAAATAATTAGTAAATTATTTCGATAATCTGCTAACATTTCATATACATGCCCGAGGAGGGTTGGCGTCAGGCAGGCGGCCGGCCGTTAGAAACTATAGCCAAAACCTATTACAGTATAGACTACGGTCGTAGTATGCCGACCCCACATAAAAAGGGTAGGGAGAGGAAGAAGAAGAGTTAAATAAACTTATAAAGTCTACTTCTTAGTAGAGATATGAAAATTATAGAAAGCCCTTTTCTACATTTTGTTAGGCATAGATGGTTTAATTATCGCGTTCAAGCGAAATGTTTTAAATCCTCATTCGCATCTTAAAAGCTTCATGATAACCAATTGTTCTAACAGGATCACTATACCAGCATTAAATTAGATATGAAAACACTAAAATATATACATAGAGCATGTTACTCGTCTATCATTCCATAAACGGCTGCATTGTCGATGTCATGGCCTCAACAACTAGTTGCCAATAACCGCGTAGAACTAAGTAGCCGAGCGGTTGACCAGACTTGTTTATAAACTTAGAATTCAAGGATACTAAATCTAATTTAATGTTAAGAAATTAACATGTTGAGAATATTTAGTGTTAAAGGTATTAATGCAAATTAGATTAACTATGAAAGTGACAGTGGGATCTCCACATCCAATTGACATTTGTCGTGTGACGATTTCATGACCATTTTTCTGCATGAAAAATTGTTAACTAAATTGTGTGACTCCTACATCTGTCATATCTATCTCATTAACGCTAATATATATAATATTTTTTTTATTTCTATGCATACTACAAATTATATATTCTATACGTCCTAGATTCCTTCAGCTTGTATTTCCCAGAGTCTATAATTTCGTTTATTTAAAGTCGAGATTTATAATTAAAAACAGCAGCATGAATTATGAATGATATATTCAGAAGAACCTATTACAAAATAGTTTTGTAATAGGTTCTTCCCTTTGTTGCAATTTGCGATTTCATCCTTGTCCTTGATTTTTTAAAGATCGTACAGGATGTTTGAAGGTTAGAATTATCAACTGACTGCAATATTAAATTGTTAATCTTACTATCACTTATTAAACTGAATCCGATTCATGTTATATTGATATGTTGTATATAAATTATTAAGGTCTATCAATCATTCAAAATTAGGCATAGATTAAAGAGAATAATCGATATTCTCAAGACGATTGGTACACGTGAATCGAGTAACAAAGAGATTTAGGGCAGTGTAACACGATCCTCCATATTGTTGTGGATGTGACGCAACACTGGGCCGCCATCTTGACAACAGCCGTGGAGGATGCGCTCGCGCCGTGTAATCGCCCGTTACCAATGTGGTAATGCAACAAATATATATCTTGACTATTGACGTGCAATAATTGCTGTTTAGGGATTATTTTAAGACTCATTTATGAGAAACGACGACGGTGATTCACAAACAAAAATATGAATATAATGACAAAAATATAACAAATAAAAATGAAAGGAAAACCACAAGCAGTAAAATTTTAAAATTCAATGGGTCTCAAGACACTCGAGGACGTACAGGTTAGCCTCGCCATTTATAAGAACTGCCGACTGAAGTGAAAACTCAAAACAGTTAGGAAGGCGCGACAATAGTTCAATTCAAGTAATAAAAAAATCGTTCTATCTTAACGATAAAATTCAACATTTAAAATTTAAAAAAAAAATGCCGAAACTGTTCTAAATTCAAATAAGCATGTTGCTAACGCATGTTTACATGATAAGCTATAAGATTTTTCTGTACCAAATATCGTCTAACGCGGCTAAAAAGGTATTTTTTTCCAAAACAAAACTTTACCGTACCTACTCCAATGTTTTTAAATCAGGCAAGTTTATTCTTGACAACAACAACAGAGACACGCAGCCTCAAGATTTCGCATACTGGCTTTACCGTTGTCTTGAAGAAGAATGAAGTTCAGTTTGGCCTGGCGGGTGTTTTGAGTAGCTTGGTAGCGATCTGATCATCATAATTAGTGGTATCCAGGCGAAGCCAGGGTGGGTAAAGTTAACAGTTAAAAGACAAACTTTTATTTTAATTTAAAGATCAAGAATTATTCGGTATAATCTTGTAACAAGTCCCAGGTATCGATAGCACACTTTCCCCCAATTCCGTTCACTCTTCCGAGATAGCATCTGCTAGCTATAAGCTGTAAAGGCCCGTGTCGCGAACATCTCGTTCGACCTTTGAAACACCATCGGCGAATGTACCTCTCAGATACTATTTTACCGTTGCACAAGCGATCTATAAATTCGCCGCTTGACAAAATAATAGGGTAGTCGATACTTCGACGCTATTAACGCCCGGAAAGATATATTGGCTCTACTCTCCTCAATCAGATACCTTAATACAGGCCTCCGTAATAGAAACCTTTATTACTCCTAGATTAAGAGATAGATTCCATGCGAAATAATATCGAATGATTTTACATTTCGCATCTTCCATATTTGAATCAAATTCATAAGCACAATCGGTATGCTGTTTTCCTAGTTTACGAGAAATCAAACTGTCTCAGAGCTATTTGTTAAATATTTTACTGCTTCGGTATTGGTTGTAATAAGTTAGTTTATTGAAAACGAGGCGTATATCTTCAGGGCGATTTAAAATATCGTTGACTTTAAAGTTTTAAATGAGATATGCCTTATGTTTCTACTTCGAGAATGTCGATTAAATATTCAGTTTATAAGTTACTTTTACGCATAGTTGTTTGATTACTTGCATACACGTAATTTTTTTATGACTGAATAAAAAGGAAACCAATTACTCACAATCTCAGCTGGTAGTCAAATGTGAACAACAATGTCGAAACGAACATTTAATTTGAAACCACTAGATATTCTTTGCGGGAATAAGCTGAAGATAGACGACCTTGAAACCAGGGTCATAATGTTTTTATATATCTACCCTTTTGTTATCTGTTTTACTTCTTATTAGTGCGACAAAAACGCGTATATAATATGTATATAGTAGTATTACTATATATTTATTAAACATATTAACTAAAGAATTTGTTACATTTGAATCATTCAATATAAAGCAAACTTTATATTACTCCGCTTACTTTCCTAAAGTGAACGAAGCTAACTCTGTAATGGTTCTAAAACAGCGTCTAACTTTATGGAGTCCCCTTGGAATTTACATAGTCGGCTTGTACATAAGCACGGACAAAATACGAGTGTGTAGCCGAGTGTGGACCTTTACAACGGCGACACACGCTACATGGTAGGGGATCCATTCGAGTAAGCCAAATATAGGACAGGATTTTATTTATATCATTAAACGAGGAGATGACCAAAACTTTCACGTGATAATTGTACAATAACCAACTAAAATAATTGCAGGGATAACGTAAGACATCTTTTTACATATCTGTATTTAATCTTTCAACCTTGAAAATTGTTGCTAAAACGAATTTTAGCCGAACGTCTCCCATTATAAAGTGAAACTGCATATTCGTATACATTAGTATAAACGAGCAAGTTAAAACAGGAGTACACAAAAAAAGAAAAAAAGGGCATAGGAGGGAACGAGAAACTCAGAAGTCTTTTGCTCACGAACTCCGATTTATTTCATAGATCGTGGTATTTGTCCAGTCGAGTTGTCTGGTATTAGGACAATTCATTCAATATAACATTTGAACACTTGTAATGTTTTGCAATTTAAATCCATTCGACGAATGCAACAACCTAACATTTTTCCCGTGGGAATATAAAAATAGATCTTGAAAAAAAATTGGAATATAGAAAGTATTTCTTCATAAAAAGGAAAATCCATAAATAATCAAACGTATTGTAAACCTACGAAGACCTGAATCTAATGTGTAGACAGTCGAAGCTTTCACGTTAAGTTCCGTTCACATTTTAATGAGATCAGTCTGCCGTGCAATACCGGCATAATATTAAAGTTCTCTATACATTCAATTGTCAGCTTGTGGAAATACAAACGGGACGGTATACTTACCAGAAGAGATATAATGATGAGACACCGCCTAAAAGATACTAGAGAGATGATAGAAAACGATATTTATATATAGACATAGATTCAGGAGCAGCATCACACCAGCAGGTATAGAATACAAGGGTGTACCCTATCATCATTATCTTAGTATCTACAGTCAGGGGTGGGCTGGCTGGTGGGCCTGGTTAAGTAAATTTCTCAACGTCGGTGTACTTTGAGCTTGTTGTTTCCAATCCTTGACGATATTTACTTTTGAGGTCTCGTTTGCGTCATCTAGGCATCTTAACTTCGGCCTATCCCGGGATCGACGACCATCTAGCTGACTTTGTGTGGGATAAGTGTGCCGTGGGATTTATACTTCTGCGTTAAACTTGATGAGTTCCTGTTTCTTCTCAGTTTCTGTTCTTTATCCACTCGGTTTACAGTGTCATGAATTACTTACTCATTTGTCGTCTCAATCTTATTTCTATTTATATATATTATCGTAATATTTATATCGTATGTTCCATTTGTCCACAATTAGAACAATTCATTGTATACCAACCGGTTAATTATCACTAAAGCAATCAAGCGTGTATTGTACGTTTATTTCAACATTCCAAAAAGATATTATACGTTTAGCGACACCTGGTTGAACTACTATGTGTGAAATATCTACTGTAAATTAATTAAATGCGTATAATGGAAACGCGCACAGATAAATATGTTTTGTACTGTCATATTTTCATATGTGTTATTTAAAAACCTTACTCCACTGGCGCAGCGACCCAATGTATCTCGTCCCTTCACCTCATCGGTCTCGCACCATCTCCTGCCGGTTAACTGTTTGGAGCTCACATAGATACTGTGTTCCACGGCGTCTTTCCAGCGGTTCTGGACCGAGGTTTCGAGATACGCTTTTTACGGTCCTCTCCCATACTCAGCAGGTTACTCATCCAGCAAAGTCTCCGGGATTTGGCTTTCCCCATAATATTCGGTTCGCCTACTTCTCGTTCTCTTGATGCCTAGGTTTTATCTGGCTTTTCAACTCCCACCTTCTCATCTCAGGTCAGGCCCGGAATCGTACTTATGATTTTACTCTCCGTCCACTAGAGGTTTTTCATCTTATCAAAGGGTTTGTGGCCAGGTCTCGCTGCCGTACATCAAGATTGGTCTTTCACCCTTTTGTATATACGGATCTTGGCCCCCCTACTCGATAGCTTGTACAATAGACTCCAGCTTCTTAGTAGTAGTAGCAGCTCGTTTTTTTTATCCCATAAACAAAAACGTAAAGTCGGTAAATGTCGTCCAAGTATAAAATGCACATATAGGTTAGGCTGGTAATATTAAATAAGGTTGAAATACATAAAGTGTTTTTACACAATACAATATATCTGATTGTTGGCTCAGAATTCGTGCATTCATTGCATATGATGGTGTTTATTTATGCGCTGCTTAGTGAGCGCTTTGACTCAATTTAGTAATCTGATTTACTGTGCACAGGCAGAATGAAATATTGCTTGATGCGCGGTGCCCCTTGCGCAACACGCCGTGAAGATATCCATTACGCGGTGAAGGGTTATTTTATAATAAATCTTTAATTGTGCACGAGAAAGGATAGGCACTGTTTACAGCTACGAGCAATTCGTCATTTCGCAATACGTTAACATTGTCTATTGTTTATTTTAAAGACATACCGACACGTTTCGACTTTATGCGCGTTTACCATTGAAATAATACTTTATGCTTTATGCTCGTTCTTGTTACATATAACTATTATTATTGTACAGGTGATAAACACACAGCATAAACAAACTATTCTTAATTTTAGTATAGACTGCACGTTTTCTCTCATCTGCTGTTCATATCTTTCTATATTTTATTGCAAAGGGATGTGTGAATGAAACCTTAAAGAAATATTTTAATGTATACCTAGACCAAAATCTACCGTATATGAGAACAATCACTATTTTTATTATTGTAAAATTTATTGCAAACGAGTACAATTAGCAGACTTAAGAAAAATACGAGGTGAACTAGATGAAAAATAGGACATACTTTTATTGTCTTAAACCCTTAAGAACACTCGCAAGCTCTTCATACTGTTTACATCATTGGTACCACAGGCTCAAATATCAGCAGTACACCGGTACAAGAGCGAGAGCGGACAAGCGGACAACAAAACGGACTCATAATTCACTGTAGCACGCGACATTTCTAGACGTCGCACCAGAATTCGGTACGAATACTCATTTGCGGTACGGATTTACGACGCGAAGAGGACTGCACTAGAGTAACCATGTACGTTTTGTCGAGAGACAACACGACTTTTCTTTAGTACGGTGAACGAGGTCTGGAACAGCCTAATTCCATTTATCCTCTCTTCTACTTCTTGATTGCTTCTATCTTCTAGCTAGGCTAGTAACTTACAAGCAGCTTTTCTGACTGTCGTATATGACATCGGCGATATATATTTTTATTGCCGATACTTATCAAATTTCGCGCTTTAAAAAGTAATGTAAGTGCGCGCGTCATTTTGTTTATTTTATTACAAAGTGCAAACGAGACACAAAACTATGCTAGTAACGTAAACGCGCGCGTTTCTCGTCTATTTTATTTAAAAAAGGTACGAACAGGAAAACGCTTTATTTAGTGTATTGTCGTCTACGTTGACTACTACGTTGAACTTATTTTACCTTCACTTCAATTTTAAATTCATAAGCGTATCGGCAAAAAGGTGTATCGATTTTTCCTTCTCTGCTCTGTTACCGAGTAGATGAGACCATCAGATGAACTGCTGCCTGATTTGTGTGCAGCCGTACTTATGTACAAACTCACAAACATCAGCACGTGGAATTATAATGACTACATTATTTTTATGTTTAGATTTGTATAAAAAGGAATTCCAGACAAAATACACTCAAATTACTTAATATGTATTACAACTACCTTCTACTATACAAAACCTATAAGTCTAGAAGACAGGAAAGAAGTATAAGTAGATCAAGCGTCTTCGCGTACTAATTTAGCAACGTGATTATACATAGAGTGTCGAGGAATTATTACATTTTTTTTGATGATTTAAATTTTTTGGTAGATATTTTGTCCTCTTTTATTTGTTATTCATTGCTTGTAGCTGGAAGTAACTTTTGTTAACTTTTTATATTTATAATGTCTCTGTAACCATATGACCTGTGACTATTCCATATATTACCAATAAATCTGTATTTCTGTATTTCAACAGTGGTAGAGCCCACTACAACAAAGTCTGTTGCACGAATAGTCCGGCTCGAAAGGTGAAATACCACAACCTCACAAAAGACAGGCTTGAAGTAGAAGTATGCTTCTGCGGTTGGTCCAACGAGTGAGGTGCCGGAGGCTAAATTTCAGTCCTTCTCCCTTTTTCATCATTTCCTAGTAAGAATAGGATGGGAAGGGGAAGAGGATTGGACGGGTAGGGGACGAATAAGAAAAGGATACCTTTTTCCTGTTCATTAAATGTAGGCAACGCATCTGCGACTCATTTGCTTGTTGCTGATGTCTATGGGTATACTTTCCCTCGACATCAGGTTATTTTTTCAAGCTTTTTTCGCTTACAAAATTTTAAGCTTTTTACTCGATAAGGCCCGATTTTGAGACACTCAAGGTAGACTGTGTTTATTTATAATGGTAACCCTAGCCTGGATATAGTCGTCAGTCGCATGTAGCATAGGGCTGGGCCATAAATTAGCGCGCGCGAACCGTTCCCACGAGCGGCCGCTATCAAGATGAGCGCGAGCGCCTCGACGGCACCGAACGGGGACACGGGGCCTTTAGTTTTCGCGACTCGTTTATTCCACCGTCGACGTGACGTTTTGTTGACTTTTGTTAGCTGTCACCTGGGGAAGTGGCAACCCTAACGAGCCTGTTGCTAGTTGACAATTGGTTATTATAAAAATGTTGATTTCTATTTTTACTTACTTATAACGTATGATGATTTATTTTAAGATCTAACGAAGAAGACCCATAGCGACTCTTGTAATTCAAACCATGTCATGAGAAATCTCAATATATTTTCAAACTAGCAACACATCCTTTGCTTTGCTTAGATATCTATGTAAGATAGACAAAAATAAAATAAAATATAGCCCAGGTTGCTCGCTGTTAGTGAAGCAATCTATTAGTGATTTTTTTTTTAAATCAGTTCAGTCGAGTTTATGCGGAACAAACATACAATGAGTAATATTAGTAAAGATCGTGTACTGCAAAATACAATCAAACCGCGAATAACCGGACAAATAAAGTCCGGGATATGATCGTTAAATAACATGGTCTATTCTCATCACTGATAAAATTCCCATCTGGGACCTTTGAATAATCTTGAACCCATGCATACTCTTAGCTCTGACTTGTTACTTAAATACACCATTAAATGAATACCATCATTTTACACTTAACCATTAGGCACCTATCTACTTCGACTTCCTGTAATCGACTAAGGTGTTTGCAAATAGAATTTAAACTCATAAATCTGGCAGCTCTAGATTTATTATCACAATTATTGGTGTGAAGACCACATCTGTTGCTGGTTAATGGATACCTATTAAACATGAACATTTTAAACTGTAACCAATCCGCCCCGGGCTGTACACAGATGCTGTCGGTTAGATGCTGTGATCTCAATATAGCTGTGGTGTTGGCCTGTCGCCTCCGGGGTTCTAGCCAATGTCTTAATCCGGTACGTTGATTAAAAAGAACAAAATCTGATTAATAATGAAACTTGTTTTTATAAGTTTATTTAATTTCAATAATTTCATAATTCTTGATGTATATCTTCAATAAAGTTCACAATAAATTTTTGTTCTTAGTTTCTTTTTGTAGAAACTGTAAACCATCTGCCAAATTTTATTTGCTTTATTTTCTTTTGTATGTAAGTCAACCCTAGACTTTCCCAACACCTGTGCAAGTCAGATCAAGTGTAAAACAGGCCTTCTCTTCTCAACTTTGAAATCAAATCTTAGTTGCCATGGTTAAAATAAATAATATAATATAAGTCAATTATTTCAATAATTTGCTTATATTTTTTTTTTAATTATCTGGATTTTCTGTATAGTGTTGTCATATGTAAGCCAAAACGACCGATTAGTAAAAGATCGTTTACAACTACTAAATTCTGATGCCGGTGATGATAATCAAGTTATTAATCTAGCAATAAACTCCTACATCCTTGACCAGAAGTATAACAGTAGTCATACAATAGTAAAATCCGGTATTTGGTTTTATTGCTATAGATATTTCAGAGCAATTAACAGACAGAAGACAGAATTAGCTACCAATTTTGCTATTGTCCTGGTGAATTGTATATTACCAACCAAATATAATACAATAACATAATTTATATCAAAATATTAATGCGTTCAGCATAATCAAGTCGTCTAATATATTCAAACATTTGTAACTCGGTTAGCACCGTGACTCACTGGTCACCTAACCCGACTATAGGGACAATGCGATTGTAGGGACATTATGTTCCAAATTTGCGGTTATTTATTCCCTTGTAAAGCAATCAACGCCTGAGGGTACTCGTTGTTGTATATCGCCCGTTATGAGGGTATGCAGTCTTTACGACTGACTACCAAACAATTTATAATATAACGAAGTAAAATTTGCTAATTTAATGCTACATTTTTCAATACCTTACCTTACCGACTAATTATTTATATAAGGCTAACATTTTTTGATCTTTACATCCTTAAGGAAAATAAAATTAAATTGATATCGCAAGGTACCACATCGCCTTCCCATCCCAAAAGAGTGGCAACGCATCTGTAACTCAGGTGTTTTTGTTGTTGTGGATGTTAATATGGATGACGACATGGGTAAACGTGTATAACTCGGGAGCTGATTTTTGTGAGTGGGGGGACTGGAAGAGCGATATTCTCGCTTCCTCCTAACACCGGTCCGCACCCAGGGCATTTTTTTTACTTTAAGGGTACCGAACTGAATAAATTTCATATACATGATTCAGGAATGATTATCAAGCATCTCTTAGCACAAGCTCGAATTTATGATAATCATCTCAAGTTTG
>JWHW01008619.1:310802-321137 GCA_000931545.1 Papilio glaucus
ATTAAGTCTTCTTCTATAGGAAATACGTATTTCCTATACGTATTTCCTATAGAAGAAGACTTAATATGTTGATATTATTGTTAATATGTTGACTTAATACGTATCTCAACAACAATTGACATTTTACATAGAGAACAAATCATTGCACGTAACAATATTAACCTCACAGTTATACATTCAAGAATAACTTGTACGAATAATAGGAAATAAGGCAGTGACGTCACCAGGACTTAACCGTGTAATTCCATCCGCACGTGAATTATCTGTTTACACATGAATGCCTCGCATAGGTTATTACTTTATCTACAATCTAATGCTAAATAATTCATCTCTATGTATGCACGAAACTACGACGCGAAAATAATGTTTGCGTTATGGTATCTCTTATTTAAAGGAATTCCTTTCGAAATCTCGACTGTCAAAAGGAAAACTATAATAGTAAATTTATTGAATATAATTGTTTCCATGCAGATCTTGTGCAATGATATTTATATTCGATTCAAAATTTGTATTTTATCTATAAATTATTTGTACTTCAAATATAATATCAGTGATTTAATTGAAATAACTATGTTATAAAAGAATAAATGTATAAAACAACCGTAAAACTTCTATAAAAATTTTCACAAAAGTAACTTCATTTTATTTAAATGTCGACAGCAATGGACACGCGCAAACTAGCCCGACCTCCGACACGTAACACGGATCGTAATGACCTCACAAAAAACGTCACAATACACCGCGTGACGCGACGCGACCCAGTCTGACCGGACGGACCGCTGAGAAAGCGCTACGTGCAAGCATTTTCGCGGATATTTGTCGCGCTCGACAAACGAACCTAGCGATTTTATAAATAGTCATCTTCTCATCGATAATGTGACTAATGCTTGGTAGCTAAACAAAAAATATAAGTCAACATATATAAAACAATTGAAAAAGTAACAACAGTAAATTATGGCAAATTCATCTATTTTACTTTTTCTATCGTCGAAAAAATTGCAAAACAGGAAATGTCTAAGTTCAATAAAGTAGTATTTATTTTTCTACAATATGTGACAGGTGCTAATAATATGTAATTCCTTGGCTAAAGTTCAAGAGCCCTACGCACTATCGCGTACTATATAAAACAGAGGTCACGGTTATCTGGTTATGTGAATCTTATAAATACGTATATATTGTATGATTTAAAGTGGACATTACGTACCGTCTTGTAATTTGTTATAATTTTTCTATAAAGTAAAAATAAATACAACGTATATTATAATAATATGTATCCCAATATGAAATTAAACTGACAATTTTCTAATTTTCACACATTTCACACTGTTTCCGAAATAAGAAATATGACATTTATAAATAAAATAAAATTCGTACATTTCGTATATTTTGTAATTTCTCACTACAAAATATACAAAATGTTAAATTAATTGCCTGACTGATACGTCTCAAATTATTTTTTCAATATTGTCAAAAGATGGCGCCACCAGTCTTTTAGAAGGCGGTATCGTTTGTCACTCCGCGGACCATAGGGTTCGGCGGCAAACTTTTTCATGTTAACTTTGCGCAGAGGCAATATCGTAACCAATGAGGTTTATCCGAGGTGCGATTATTGCTAGTTGAAAACTTTACCAATACCCCGCCTTGTGGTCGTGAAATACCGACCGCTATGGCAATTTTTGAACGGCTGTTAAAGCCATAATATAAATTAGTAAATCGATTCGTATGAAAGACGATACTTGAAATTATTTAAGTTTTATAACAATTAGTTTAAATTTTATTAAGTTTATAATTTTTAAATTAAAGCAAGTTTTGAAACTTTATACCTGCATCTTTAAAGTTAAAACCTGTTGCGCTTGTTGTTGTCAAGTGTCAACAAAATTTGTATCTATTTTAGATGCTTCCTTTTTTTGTGTAACCATTGATTTAGACGTAAATGTATGATGTAGAAAGAAGCGAGTGAATGAAGGGTGACAGTACTTAGCGAAATAGAATTTCGTAATGTCTACTTAAACCTTTGTGTACTTAGCGAAATAGAATTTCGTAATTTCTACTTAAACCTTTGTGTAATGTAGATAATTATTTTAATATAAAATATTAACATGTGATTTATCATAAGCTTGTCATTATTGAATGGCTCAAAGTAATAATACTCCTTATTAAAAATATCACATTGTATCGACAGATTATGTATTGTATAGAGGTGCATTTAAAACCAAGTGACCGTAACAAAATGGATTAACAGACATAACAGAGAGCCCATAGGGATTATATATAGATTTTGGACATAGATAATAAAAAGTTACAGAACAGTCGTTGTATCTTACTTGTGTGATGCTTCGATGCGTAAAGCATGTTGAAAGGACGAATGAAAAGAGAGTAACGAAACAAATTTATGTTGCCCACGTAAATGAAAGTGTTAGCACGTCTGAGGAGAACTTATATAGATCAGATTAATGACAAACAACAATATAAGGAGAACCGTAACCAACGATCGGGTGTATGGATGCAGATGCAGAAGAAGCGAGACAGGTGTGCCAGGATTGCACTTGGAAATCCGTAATCTCTTTTCTACGTCTCCTTTACGGGCGTGAGTATTTATTTACTTAATAATATTTTAAAGTTGCCATGTCTGAAACTGTCATCGCTCTATCTTCGATACACATTTAATAACGTCCATAGGGTATGACATTTATCCGGGTGAAAGTGCTGGCTTATTATAGAATGGAATCGATTGTTAATCGATCAATTGGTTTCTTATAATCGTATTATTGATTCCCGGGGGGTCCGGCCTTCGCACGTACAGATTGGGATCCGTTGTCCCTCAAGCAATTATAACTACAACCTTTTTAATGAATTATTTTATATTTCTATAGTCTGAATAATTTATTAATATAATTGTCTAAGAAGGGTCAACACAGATAGTATCCGTAACTTACAATGTAAGCGAATAAATGGTTAATTAAAGATCGCGAAGTTACCCAGTTTGATGAGATTTTTATATACTATGATGGGATACTGCAGATGCTTTCATCATTTAAGAAAGGCTTACACTCTTTACGCAACTAGAATCATCAAAAGTGTCTGCCCACCTTTCAAGGTTAAGGGCGTGATTGCGTATTTATTACAGCGTATTGATTTATAGCTTACAATGTGTCCACTCCTGATATTGCATCCGCAATACACATGTGCCATCACTTAAACGAATTTAAACAGATATTATTACAAAAAGGCGGTTCGACTCGTCGAGAGCTCAGATAATATGTTGAAAAGGTCCGCTGGTCCATCGGTCGGCATAATTTGTGCGGAATGTCAATTCGGAAGCTTCGGTATTCGGATAATGGACCCTTATCAGTGTTAAACGATTCAGTGACGTGGTCACTTACACACGTCACCCACGCATATAATTATTAACTGTGTTTATTTTATAGTAGGCGGTTTACAATTAAACGGCACTACTGATGTTAAAATGGGGAGAATAATGTATAATATTATATAATGTAATGTAATATATGTGTGTAATGTAAAATAAATGTAATATAATGTAACCGAATTGAAGTTAGTTTACCTTTCTTCTTCTTCTTTCTTAAAGTTGATTGTTGTTTGCCTCCGGACAGCATATTTTTTGTTACGTGCATTTAATAAAGTATCGGGTTTCATTTCAATGATTGTCAAATGACATTCATAACCTATAAATATTTCGTTCGCATTCGTTATGGAAAGCTGGTTGAATCCTCCACACGTTTTGTTCAGTTGTCATCGAGCCGCTTTTGTCTGTATTTTCCACAGAATGTGAACTCACTACCGTCATAACTATATATGCCATTGTGCTCGAGCTTGTGCCGGTTGAAAACACACGTCTATTGAAATTAAATTGTATTGATATTATATTTGCATTTTGTTGTGAATATTGTATTTGGTGATGTAATTTAAACGCTGTAAATTAAGAGAGAATTTGGATGTAAATGCAACTTAAGTCGTTGAGCGTCTGCCATTTTTTAAAGAATAATACTTATAATTTTAAATTTTTCTGTTGAGTTATATGTTGCGGATGAGTAACACGACCTAACAAAATACTAACGTACACAACAAAGTTACGTAAATAATTATTTTCGAGAGTAGTCAACTTTCATAATCTATCTACCATTTGATACGCTTTTATTAGCTTGGTGCGTATGTATGTATGTTCAAAACGTCGGAATAAGTCGAAACGTTGCACGCTTATGACAATGCAATCATTTAAATAATTTGTAGTTGTTTAAGTAGTTTTTATCTTTAGCATTTTCGATTTTTGTTTTGATTGAGAATAACGCCATCTAGGTAATAAATTTTAAATAACAATGGATACTAATACGTAATTTTTAAAGTTTTTAAAACTATTAAATGATTGGTACTTTGCCGAAAATAACACGTGTAACCATTTTTTTTAATAATTTCAATATGTTGCTTGCTAAAGCTTGCTAAAGCTTGCTAAGTGAGTTGTAACAGCGAAGCTTACATTAAACTCTGATAAAGTGTGCATTATGTCGCAAGTTTTTGACAGCTGTCCTCTTGTATTCTTTTTTTTTAATTCGTAATCGTACTGACCGCGGCATTTCTCCGAACATCATGCCCGAACGCGATTGGCGCGAAACGGTACGCTCGGTACGAGGAATACTTATCGATGATAATAATTTAAGTGTGCGAATTTGTCGGAATTCCTGCATCTCAATGAGTTGTAATTGTCACGGTATTTCAACCAGTATGAACACAAACTTTGTCTAGATATAACAAAATTAGGTGCTATAATGGAAGCCATTTTGACATCACTGTCTTAAAACTAACGTCATTTTCCGAAAATTTCACGTAGTCGATTATAAAATAATATAGTGGAACGCATCCATATCACAACTTGAATCCAGTGCAACATTGTTTACAGACCCATCTGTTTTCATTCGTTTTAGATCTACAGAACATAGTCACAGCACATATATGATTGCATATATCGTTCTTCCATCTATCTTCCATGCGTTGTGTATGCGTTGATACATTACCTTGGAAAAAAGAGGTACCTGCATGTGGATTATCTTCCCATATATCAACGGGCATGTATATGCTTCGTAGTGACAGGGAGAGATAACAGCACATGCAAATGACCATAGGACGCTGGTATCACTTGCGATGCCCTGATTGTAAATGATTCCTGAACCTCTGCTCGTTTGTTACCCTCGCTTTATAAGAAATAACCTCAAAGTATCGTTTCGTAGAAGCTTAATTATCCGATGAGCAAACCGCCTCCTTACTTAAGTCCCCGATTGCTATCAACACTGGAACTGGTCTACAGGTATTTCGAGTAAGCTACATCAGCCTTACTGACTTTTTGGAGTCATTAAGGGATAATGAATTGGTCTTTCGACTTCGAACTCCATCTAAGAACGAAAATACGGAAGAAACTGGTATTTTCATTAAGAAAATTGCTTTATTTATTATCTAGAAAAACAAAATTGGGGACACTTTCATACTTTATTATTGTTTATTTTTATTTATTACTGTTATTTATTTGATGTTTTTGTACATTTGCAACATACATAACATATGATATTTTTCATATGTAGTTTATAGTTAGAAATCTTTCGCTGTAATTATTTTCATAGTGACTGTACTAGGTTGTTAATAATTATATAACTATTATTTTGGCGACTGTATAAGCACCAACGAAGCCATCTCTCCGGTAAACATCCGGGTATAATGGAAATTATTATTTAGAAAAAAGCACCCAAGAAAAGGACAGCTCATCTTTCATAAAATTAAAAAATAAACTAATATGATTCCCGACAACTTAGATCGGACGACGAATGTCACAACTTGTCATTTACAATCTAACCTATGTGTCAAAGAAGAATAGGTACGAAGATTGTTTTTTTTTTTGCAATTTGAAATATGACGTTGAATTGTCATTTTTTTTCTCTAAAAGAAGGCAAACGTCGATTATTTTGCGGCCACGTGACCGCGCGCGGCACGGGCCAACCGGCCAGTAATTATTTTAAGTGTCAATAAATAATAAAGTCGGTCGGCCGTCTGAGTGCTCGTCCATCTTCTTATCTCAATTCTTAATGCGCCTCTTTGCTCCGCGTTCTTTTTTTAAATTCTTTTTAGTTTTATTTTCTCAACGTGTCATCAATTGGTAAGTTAAATTCTGTGTTGACACCGTCAAGGTTTTACGTTTTAATCTGAATATTAATGTTTTAAATCTGTTGTATTAGGAGGTTGTTAGATTTATTTGGTTTTATCTAGTTTATGTTCCACTGCGTTTAAAAATAACATATAGATGGAATCGTTTAACGATGAATGTTGCGTTTAATAACATGTAATGGCTCTCTAATTCAATTCGGTGGCATATTTTTGAACTTACTCCTGGTGTTTTTGGTTCTTAGGTTATTAATAATAGAATGTACGTATCCTTTTTATATTTATGGGCCTAGAAGATATAAGAGTAGAAAAAGAATATTAATATCTTCTGTTTGGTTCATAATATTTGTTTCTTCAGTCACAATTAAAAAGTGTTATCACAGTTCAAGAGTCAAAGTATTTTTGTTTCACTAATGAATATGTTAGCGTTGAATGTAGAAACTCAGAGATGATGAGAGAGGTGATCTGCCGCAGCCGCCGGCCTGTCATTAGCGACTCGGTGCCGCCAACGCCGCCAGCGCCGCCTTGTCATTTCATACGGCGGCACACTGACGCGCACCTACGTCAATGCGTTTGTTGCGTGCAATAATGCGAGGCATTCAGCTTTCCGTAAAAGTTCCAGTTGTCTACAAAAAATCACTTACATGAGGTTTTTAATCCAATCCAAAAATACTCCAGTCAAAGCAAAAGAACTGAACCCTTAAGTTGAATGAACGCCGCTACAATTGAACTTGCTAGCAGTAATTAACAGTCGTTAAAACTCAATGTGAATAATATGATTTACTACCAAGACTGTTCTGAATACCTCTACCTCGTGTCCATTTTTTACCGTTTACTTCAATGCTGATCCAGTGTCTCTGCATTGGATAGACTAAGGGGCTCAAGAAAATCAACAGAATTCAACGAATTTATTTCTTCAAAATCTACCCTGAAGCGGGTCAAGCCTCCCAAATCGCCACTGCATCCATACATGGTTAATTAAGAACTCTTAATATTGTTTTCCGCTTAGAATGTCATTTAAACAAAATAATTTTCATTTACAGAGTTCAGAAAGTCCCGTCGAGGAGAAACCGAGCAGCGAGAAGAGCTATTTGGTGGCCACGTGGCCGACGAACACGACCGGCCACACCGGCTACCTCACCGTCGCCACGCTGCCGCCCATGTTTATTAGAAGTAATGAAAATATTTTATTATACGTCATTTTCGGAATGTTTTCAATAAAATTAAGCATTTTGTCAATCAATTTCAAGATTTTGCATAAATGGCTCGATTCACTTTGTGTACCGTCTCTCCCTAATCCTGAAACATCTTTACGATATCTCAGCTGGAGTAAGGAGCTGATTGAAAAGATCCATGGGGATATCCCAAATCCTGAATTTGGCCTTTATTCTTACAAGATTTGTCCAGCCTGGCTATTATTTATGCAACAACTGCTGTTTTTGGCTTGTTTTGATTGGCGTCATTATGGATGCCAATTATGTAAAAAGATTGTGTTAAAATTACATTCAATTTATATTTTGAATAATTTTTCTTACGTAACAGTGTCAATCAAATGTTCGTTTTCAGAGAAATCGTCACCAACCAGGCCTGTGGAGATCGCGAAAGATTTTGATAAAACGAACAGTGAACCGATGGCTGTAGACATGGCCGCCACATGACGTCACTACGATTTAAATTAATAATTATAAATAAATGTTTATATAATTATTACCGTGTTTTATTTCTACATTCAAAGTTACATGATTTTGTTATGTATATATCGCACTTAATCAACTTTTGGCAAAAACGTGCAGTAAAACGACTCTATTAAAGCAAAGCTTATGTTTAAAAAATAGCCCTTCGAACAACTTAATTTTTTTGTTTACGTTTGGATGAAGATTTTGCCAAACCACTGGGCGAACGTGCGTACCAGTTAATTAGTAAATTGAATGCTCATTCCGTTATACACCAGCCGGGCAAGTGTATGACTTTTTAATTCATTTTTCCACACCTCACACATTTTTTTGTTGGCACACTAGATGGCGTTAAAATGTAATTCAAATGAAAATCCAGGTGGCGTTTAGTTCTATTCAAATTACTCAAAATCGTTCGTCATACACATATTATGCGAACAATTTTATCAAGTTCCTTATTCTCTTGAAAATATGTGTACAGAATTTCATACGTAACAAACTCACATTCGCATTTATAATATAAAATATATGTGAGAATTTAAAAAGGTATAGTAAATACCTCAGGCATTTATGAAATATTGTCACTAAATGATAGAACTATATAGCAACCAAACATGACGACATACACATCTACGACGACCTACTTGTTGCGTCAGAAAAAAATATTATTTGTAGAAAAAAATGTCCGTTTTGACTTAAACGAGACATTGCTCTAGTGAATGGTTTAAAAAGAATTATTTTCTTTCGCGTCTTGTAAAATATAGGAAGTTAAAATTAAAAGAACACAATTATTTTACTTAAGTTGTATATTTACTTGAATTACAAGAAAAGAAAAACAATGACTACAAACTATCATAAAATAAATACTTCATACTACAATAATTAGTCGTTATTAATCTTAAAACACTAACTTACAGCTTGGTATCGATGAGATTTAGTAGCCTCTAGTGTTTTCGGAAGGTTAAGGCAGTGAAATTAACTTCATACGTTAATTTGGCAGAATACAAAGTTATAATAGTTTTTTTAATATAAATATTTTCTATCACAGCTAAGATCGGCAAAACATTGCTTATATTTCTTTATTAAATAATTTTGTTATATACGAGTTTTGTTACAGTATAATTTAAAAAAAAACGTACGTATAATTTAAAAAAAAAACAGTATAGAAACTTCATGCAATATTGCAATATAATAACTTGTGTCTAACGTTTACATGGTTTAGTAAAGGAAGAATTAAAGTTTTTGGAGCCATATTATATCGGATATTAATGGGTGTAAGGAGGCATGTGGCCTAAACTTCCGAAATAATGTTACACGAAAATTAAAGTATTTGAGTACACAAGCAAACAATGTACGAAATAATATCAATGACTTATACGTAAGTTTACAACTATTTTTATATGAATTAATTAACGAATGAATAGACAAATGAATGAATGAACATATGAGTGAACATAAATATACTTATAATTACTGTTCATTTAGTACGTAGTTTTAACATTCATGCATTATAAAGATGTTTAACTTACTTAGATAATTATTATCGTTTAGTAACTATGTAATATTAATAATGGTTACACATTAATGTTTTTCGGCCTAAATGACACGGCAAAGGGATCTTAACTATGATGACAAAATAATCTATAAAAATTCAGCAGCACACTATTATCTAAACTTTAAAATATTATGGATATGTATATAATATTGTTTTATAATTGATATTTGATATTTAAAACATAAACTAAACTATAAAAGGTTTGTAAGAAACGGGATTCTTACCACGATTAGCCTTTTTGCGCTCCCGATATTTCGGCACAGTTGCGTGCGCCATGGTCACGGGCTGAAGTCAGCCCGTGACGTGGCGTAATCGTGGTAAGAATCCCGTTTCTTACAAACCTTTTATAAGTAAAAACCACGAAAGTTTAAAGTAATAAACTAAACTATTTTATAATATGTTATACAAAAATGGATGAACCTCGCACTAAACTCTTATGTCACTAAATTATTCGAAATCATCTTATAGTTAAAAATATGGTATATTTTTATGTGTATGAGAAACGGAGTATTCTCATAAACTTAAAATGGCATTGCATTTAAATTTAAGAATTACAATTTTAATAATTTTTGTGTTAATCAATTATTACTAATTGATCGTAATTTTATAAAAACCTGGTCTCCTCAAATCGACACAAAAAAAACTTATTTTAATAAAGAAAATAATAATAGCACTTGCAAGGTATTGCAAGAATTATAAAATTAGAAGAATTGAAAATTGGCTAAATCATAATAAAATGAATTAATCTTTTACATTTGCATACCTAAAAAATCAATGATAACTGGAATATTGATCAAACACATTACCAAATGAAATACACAAAGTGGACAAATTTGCCGTAGCATTCAAATTTGAGTAACGCACTTAGAATAAATCTCTCACCTACGAAACATTTGTTTTTATAGTTTATAATAATATTTTAATAAATGTATATTACTAATA